>CM042017.1:8945000-9050000 GCA_023525715.1 Cichorium intybus
TAAATAAATAGCTTTATTCACATATGAGTAAACTATATTTTAATTATCCTTTATGTGAATATTTTGTATACACAACTCATATATATGTTTATAATAATAACTTGTTTAATTAATTTATATTCACATGTGAATGAAGATACATACCTATCAAATACTTTGCTATCTTTCATGTTATATATTTGATACTTATTGGTTTTATTGATAGTTTTATTTACATGTGAATCTTACATATTCACATGTGAATATCTAGGATTCAATAGCATAATATTATAGATTAGTGTACCTTATGAGAGAATTAAAAGTAATATACCAATATATTAATTGTCAATATTGTTGATGATTAACTAGCCTATTTTTTATATTTTTTTCGTCTGAAATCGCCAAAATTGAATATTCGATTGATGAAATCACCAAAAATGGATTTTTTGTCGTTTATGTGTCGATGTTGATTGATATATGATGATGATGACGTACGATTGATGAATATTTATGATTGGTTAATATTTGATGATGTTGATGAATGTTCGAATGAATAGATCTAGATGATTAGATTTGAATGTTGCTAGTAAGATATGATACAAATTTAGGAATGATTTTGTTACTTTTATTCAACTAAAAGCCCAAAGTACTTATTTTCCTTTTTGTTTCAATTAAACCTTTATTTTTCAAGCCATTGGATATACAAAATTAGTGGCTTAAATTTGTTCTCGCGTTTTCGACTTGTAGTTTGTTCTCGTATGAATCTACTGTTAATTTTTTCCTATTAATTAACAGTATGTCATCGCTCATCATAATCATTCATTATTATAATCTAATGGATGAAAATTGGTCATACGGTCACACTATATTTGTTATTCATATTTAATCCTAACTAACTATATATATATATATATATATATATATATATATATATATATATATATATATATATATATATATATATATATATATATATATATATATATGTTCTATGTTCTTACATAAACCTTAAATATTATATGAATGTATGACCAGTTCTGGTCAAATTAATTCATAAGGGTATTTTGTAATTTTATTAATTAAATTAATTATTATTTAGTTTTAAATATACAAAATGTTAACTAATTGATGATTCAAACCTATAATTGTAGCATAACCGAAGCATTCCCAAATACATCGTTGGACCCTACTCAATAAGTTCCGCATTGCCTCCCCTTTTCTTCTAGTCGATGTTATTCTGGTAACCATTACCCTACGAAGAATGATCATCATCATGATCTTTCATGAATCTCATATTTTGTACTTGTAATATATGTTTTTATTTTATTTCATGTATTATTCTTTAAGAATCTTAAATTATCCTTCAAGAATGCCATATATGTAATTATAATTAATTGGTTATTCTTCAAGAATGTTAACACAAATCTCATATTTTTTACTTGTAATATATGTTCCTCTTTTATTTAATGTGTTATTTTTTAAGAATCTTAAATTATTGTTCAAAAATGTCATATATGCAATAGTAATTTATTGGTTATTCTTCAAAAATATCAATTATATGCACTTAGGATTCATTTCTTATTTTTTTAAGAATTAAATTAATAAGAATAGAAATTGAAGCAATTCATGTCTTATTTTTCAAGAATGAAGTTAATAAGAATAGAAATTCAATTGAATTTTTTAATTTTGATTTGAATTTTCCTTAAAATTTTGGTTTAAATCCTTTAATATCTCAAGTTTCCTAATTTGTTTGTACACAAAATGTCCAAATTATCCTTATCAACTTTTTAATATAAAAAGAAATTATATTTTTTCAATTAATTACCATCATGTCATTGTTCATCATAGCCACTCACTCTTTTAATCTAATAGTCCAAAAATGGGCATACATCCATGTTGTATTTGCAATTCACATTTAATCATATTTCTCTCTCTCTTTCTTTCTTTCTTTCCCTCTCTCTCTCTCTCTCTCTATATATATATATATATATATATATATATATATATATATATATATATATATATATATATATATATATATATATATATATATATATATATACATACATACATACATACATACATACATACATACATACATACATACATACATACATATCAAATTAGAACACAAAATTTTGTGATAATGTGAGGATGAAAATTTTGTTTATTTCTATATATCTATATAGGGACGTGGTTTGCACCAGGGTTTGCCGATTGCGTGTGCGGGTCTAGTCTCTGTGCAGCATCTACTTGGAGAAAGGGAAGGTTCAACGGTTTAACGACCGAGCAGTCCCATATGTACCTAGCTAGGCTGTAGTATATTACGTACCCGTGTAATAGGATTCATCCCTACTTGCAAAAAAAAAAAAAATATAGGCACCATTTTTTAAAGCATAAAATGATAAATTTTAGTGCAGTTTTTTTTTATCTTTTTTGGAAAACTTAAAGGATAAAGTTATTAGTAGTTAACATTAAAAGACAATATTTTTAGAGATTTTTTTAATTTGTACTTATATATTGATATGGATACAACCTTTTAGAACATAAAAGTAATAAATTTTGACATTATTAGTGTTTTATATAAAGCCTGAAAAATAAAAAATAAAAAGTAACATCGTGCATGAATGAATACAGGGCAAAAACATTAATTTTTCAAAGAAATTTTTTATAGTGTAGTTGTATTTCAATATGTATACCTACTCTAAAATCGTAAAAATGATAAACTTTGACATTTTTGATTTTTTTTTTATAAAAATAATGCCTAAAAATGAAAAATAAATACCCTACATGCATGCATGAGTGTCAATCCATGCATGCGGTTTTTTAGGGTTTATGTTTTTCTCTTAACGTAAGAAGTTAACCGATATTTATCATTTTTAAACTCTAAACAATGATATGCATATTGATATAAAAATGTTTTTTTTATTGTTCTCTTGAACATAAGTGTTTTATTGTTTTTCCACGGCAAAAACGTATATCCATGTTTATCATCTTTTATGTTGTAAACAATGGTATGCATATTAATGTAAACAAAGAAAAAGTTTGGGTCTTTCTCACAAATATGATCATTCCTCTAAGGCTGGGTGGTGTGGCCTCGCCAAAGGGCTCGCCATCACCTCGCCATCTGCTCCCTTGAAGCTCGCCCTCGCCTTCGCTATCTGTTCCTCGCCAATATTCCAGCGAGCTCGCTAAAGGCTTTGGCAACGGTCATGTGACCGTTGAACGGTCACAAATACAAAAAAAAAAATTTAATTAAAAAAAATCCAATTATTCTCCTATATAAACCAAACTCTCAAATCATTTTTACCACACAACTTCAATATCAAACCTCTTCTACAATTTATATCCTCTTTCCCCCAATTTTAATTTCAAAAATTATGTCATCCGAGTCGTCAATTTCAATATCATCGTCGTCATGTGATGATGAATTGGAAGAACAAATAGGCGAGTCAATAGAGCGTATTACGGCTCATTTACAACAAGAATTACAAAATCCATCGCCAAGCAGCGGGCCTCGTCTACACAGAAGATATATTGTTCGGGGAAGAGCGGAAGCCGAACAACGTCTCTTTCGGGATTATTTTGCTGAAAATCCCACATATCCAGAGTATAAATTCCGGCGTCGGTTTCGCATGCGCAAATCGTTGTTTTTGAAGATTGTTAGCGACATGGAGGCGGCGAGTGATTACTTTAAGCAACGACCGAGCGCGTCAGGTATGTTAGGATTCCACCCTATTCAAAGATGTACTGCTGTACTTCGCATGTTAGCATATGGCACACACCCTGATGCACTAGACGAGACAACGAGGATGTCCGCACGTGTCACACGAGACTCTCTAGACCTATTTTGTGACCTTGCCCTAATTATGTACAAGCCACGATATGGGCGTGAACCTACTACCAATGACATCCGACAATTGTATGCCCATCATGCACAAGTGCATGGCTTCCTTGGTATGTTAGGAAGTTTAGACTGTATGCATTGGAGGTGGAATGGTTGTCCTTCTGCTTGGCATGGCCAATACACGAAGGGTCAGTACGGATACCCGACGGTCGTGCTTCAGGCTGCAGCGTCACAGGATATGTGGATTTGGCATTCATATTTTGGTGCTCCCGGGTCGCATAATGACCTCAACATACTCAATAGTTCGGATTTTTACACAAAGTTACATAACGGCACTGCTCCGGACTCTTCGTTTACACTCCGAGGAACGCAATATCGATTTGGGTATTATCTTGTAGATGGAATCTATCCAGAGCGTTCTATTTTCGTCAAGACTTTGGCTTACCCAGATGTCCCACAAAGGCGAAAGTTTAAAAGAGCTCAAGAAAGAGCTCGAAAGGACATCGAGAGAGCATTTGGTGTATTGAAGAAACGTTTTGCCATACTAGCTAAACCTTCACTGTTTACAAAAAAAATCTACTATGATGAAGGTCATGTTTACATGTATTATTTTACATAACATGATTCTAGAAGACGAAGGCATGCTATATGTCAATACGACGAAAATGAAGTCATTCCCAATCCACAGCCAATTCCAGTTGCGAGTCCTGAATACCTTGAGCGAGTGCAGCTGGTGCGCAGTCGACAAATTCATGGCGATCTTCATCGTCATCTAATCGATCATCTTTGGACGGTAGACCATATTGATCTAAATGTGGATCCGGTGAACGAGTACGACGGTGAATATTCAGATGAAGACAATATATGAGGTCGTGTTTAGTTGGTTTTAAAGTTTAATTTAGTTTGTTTTAAGTTGTTTTTTTATGTTTTTAATTTTAATGTAATGTATTTTAAGTTTAATGAAATGGTTGTTTTTAATTTTATTATTGTTTTTAATAATATAAATAATTTAAAAAATAGATTAAAAAAATAGTTTAGCATGAAGTTCAGCATGTGCTGACTACTACCACCATTTTTGGTCAGCATGTGCTAAACTTGCTGAATGGTGACGTGACATAGTTTAGCATGTGCTGAACATGCTAACCACTCCCTCCAGCCTAACAATTATTTTCTGGTTATACATCAACGCTTATTCGAATAAGTTGATATGTCTATTAGATCGTAAGATCTATAGGGAGTCTTATTTATCACAAGTTTTGGTTATACGTTAATATATGTACTGGCCTGACTGTATCTTAAGTACCACTTTTCGTGATTATCGTTTCATGTTGATGTGTGTTATGTCATTTCCTGATTTTATATGATCTATTCACCATTTTTTTTAGTAACGATTTGGATTCTCTTGTTGATATTGGTCGTTATCAGTTTAGTATACTTGATCAATATATGTGTCTAGCTTTTAAATTTCATAAAGAAGACAAAGTTAGTCAAATAAAAAAATAAAATATTGATGTACGTCAACATGATTCTTATATTTGTATGTGAACAATCTTGATATTGCATTAATTTTCTCATCATAACAGATATCAATCCTTAAATATGGCCATTTTGGTAAAATAAAAAATAAAAAATAAAAATAAAAATACACATGGATATTTTGATAAGAGAGTTGATGACTCGGCGAGGTGCTATCGGTGCTATCACTTTTTTATGAGTGCCATCAGCTTTCCATGAAAAATACGGTTTATCTGATTTAAATATATACGATTATAGATTCGTATGCATGACCTTATTCGATTACAAATATAATTGCAATATTACTAAAACCAGATGAGTATTGGATAGGCTATTTAACATGCAAAGCTAATTCCCATAAGACAAAATTTTAGCAAAATTCGGTGTATGATGATAGAGAATGATTCTATGAACTTAATTTATTATAAACTTAATAACGGTCGTCGAAAAAGATATATCACTGGATGGGCCTTTTGATGGGCTCAGTCCTCTACCAGATAGCGACAATTTAAAAGTAGATTTTGGTTTATCACGGTTGGGGCTTTTGAGGAGGGATCCCCTTTTGGTCATGTGGACCAAAAATTATTCTTTTCATGTCTTAGAAGCTGAAAGTCGCATGCAAAAGTCATATGACATATGCTCCATTGGTCCCTTGTACCTTTCAGTAGGCTTATGTTCCTTTTCATCATCAATCACGAATCTAGAAATTTGTATATCATGTATTAATCAACAAAAATAGATTTTTAGAGGGCAAAAAATAATAATAAATGAATTTTTATTAAAAAAATTACATAAGAAATATAGGGTTGAAACTACACATATGGGCTCTTCCATAACTTTGTCATTGTTCATGTGTAAGTGAGACTCTAGATTCAAGTTTATATGTCAGTTTCCTTGCTTTAAGAGATTTTTATATGGTGTATGCATCCGAATGTTGATTGATTAAGTAGTATGAGAGGAAGATAGAACATTGGCTATTCTTTACAAACGAACATTTTGAAGCACGTGTTATGTTATACAAAACAAAGCATCACATTGGCTATTCTTTACAAACGTGTTAGATGATGAAACAGCACAAGCAATTACCCAAATTTTAAAAATAAAAGACACCGTATTACATACATGTCGTGAAGAATCCTTAACACTCCTCTGAGGTACGAGCTTAATTGGATGTAAATAGCAAGCATCGACTCCCATACTTCTGCTACACAACACGTGCTAGTAAACTCCATATATAAGCCTCAAAATTCATATAAATCTAAAAAGTAACTCACCTACAAACACAACAAGACTTCACATGCTCTAATTCATATCCCACCCATGACCCAAACTTTGTTATACCTTCACATACTTGTCAACATAGCCCTGCAGAAATAACATACGGAAATCATATAAAGTTATTACCATAAATAAAATAACATGAAATAATCTATATTTACCATTACAAGCTTCGTGAGCTTTCTTTGAGAGGAATCAATATACTGATTTATTTTGGCCTGTGACTTGGGTATCTGATGTTTCTTCATAGCTCCAGACACTTTATCAACAGTCTTCTTAACAATCGTCTTAAACGCCTCTTTACTCATATTCCCTTGTCTCCAAGACGGCTTCAAAACCTCCTTCACAAATTCTGCAAGCGAGACTTTGAAAAGCTTCATCGATCTCGAATCCTTGTTTTTCTTAACTTGATTGATCTCGACCTCTCCCGTCGCGACATCTGGCAAGTCAATCGGAGAGCTCGGACTGTCGTTTTCCACCGCACCTACCTCCGCATCCGCCGTCTCACCAAACTCATCGTTTTCCACACTTGCTGCCACGTCAGCATCTTTCTGTTTATTCGAATTTGAAGACGGCTCAATGCTGTCGGAAAGTGGATCGTACTGGTTTTGACCGTATTTGTAAGACGTCCCTGTGTTTTGACTAAAATTGGCGGTCAATGGCTGGTCAAACGTGGATGCGTATGGGTTGTAGTGGGTTAAGATTCTAGATTGTGCAAAATAAGGTTGTTGCAAGGGCAATTCGGGTGCATATGGTCTGAAAAAGGGTTGAAAAGGGTAGCTGAGTTGTAGAGGTAGCTGATGTGGCGGCAGACCACCGATTTGGGGGCGGGGCGGTGGTGGTGGTAAAGGGTTCCAGGTGGAAGGAGGTGGAATGGGTAACAGAGGATAATTCGTTGGAAGATGTGGGGACATTTGGGTTGAAAGCTGAGGTGGCGTAACCGATTCGGTTAAGGGTTGTTGAAGCGGGTCAATGGAATTGACTTCTTCGCATTGACTTTCAGGGTCAACAAACTCTTCTTTGACCTTGTCACTACTTCTATCCGATACCTCTTGGTTGTACTGGTGCTTGTTTTTATGACGTCTAAATTCGTCATTTTTTTCAGAAGTGGTCCCACGCAAGCTTTTGCCTCGAGAGAAATCATCACAGTTTGGTTGGTGAGTTTTATTCCTTCTGGTCCAGTCAGCATTAGCTTCTTCCCGGTGTCTATAAGGAGACCTGCTTTTGTTTCTTTTTTTAGGAGACCAACTGCCACGAAATGATAAATTTAGGTTTAATAAAAAAAAACAGCTTAAGTTACGATTATACCTACGAGACCGCCTACGCTTCTCCCTCCTATGTGGGGTCCACCTCCTCCGTGGGCTCCTTGATCGACTTCTACCTCTTTTACCGCGCCTCCTTGTGTAGTCATCAGAGTCACTGTCACTAATAATACCACCTGCTTTGACTAGTCTCCCAAATTCATCGACTTCTAATTTGGCATTACCATCTTCTGTCTTTGTGGAAGCTTCTAGAATTATAGATACTGTATTCGAAGAGCCTTCAAGAACGGGTGCAGATAATGGGCCCGATTTGGGCTCTGTAGAATTCTTGGATTCTATATCTGTTTGTAAAGGATGCAAGACTGAAGTGTTTTCTTGGACATGTGGCGAGACTGCTACAGGACTAACGTTTTCAAAATGTAGTCCATCATCATCTTCTTCAGAGCTCTCATCAGAAGCATAGCCTTGTATGAGTCTAATTGGGTTACTGCCTTCATTGACTTCATCAGGAACCCTAGATGCACCGGATTGGTTCACTCCAGGAGTTTCAGAGACGAATATATTCCCATCTGTTGAATCTTTGTGTAACGAATCACATGCATGTTCTTCCACTTTGATGTCAACTTCATTGGATATAAAATCCGTGATGTCATCTAAGAGCAAAACAGAAAAATTGTGTTTCATGATAAAGTAATTGAATAATGAAAGAGATAGTAATTTATAATGAAGTAAACTAACCTTCCATATCCATGTCAGAATTGTCAGGGGAAAGAGGTGTATCCGTATTATGTCTCTCGACAAGCAATTCACTTGAACTGTATTTCTTTTTCATCCATTTATAATATTCATGTGAAATTGCAGCTTCACTTCCTGGTTCTCCTCCAAATAGAAAATTGAATTCCGGATTATCAACCTCCTTTTGACAGGTCATGTCTTCAAATTCATTACCATTTTTTGCAATATACTGGCATAAAACTTCAATCTTCCGTACTGTTTTCTCATCTCTAGGTTTAGGTGGAGGGAAATCAGATGTAATATTGAAGTCAACGGTCTCAGAGCCATTAACACCTTTGCAGTTTAAACTATTATCAGCAACAGAAAGATTTCTAGAACTTGGACCGAGTTCAGGATCTGTGGAGAGAGATTTAGAAGATTCATGAGGAGAAGGTGGAAGAGGTGGAGGTCCTGGTGGAGGAGATGACGGTGGAGGTGGTGGTGGTGGCAGGTGGCTCAATGATCCAAAAGGAGGAGTGAAGTAACTTGAAGCAGGTGGAGGAGGTAGTATTCCTCCGGGCAATAAAGGAGGTGGGACTCTATAAAAATGTTGTCCTTGTGGATGTGGCGGTGGTATTCTTGGAGGAGGAAGTGGTAGTGAAATGTGTTGATTTTGATTCCAATTGGAAGTCTGTGGGGCGGTTGAGTAAGAATGTTGTGGAATCAAGTAAGCCGGAGAGCCTTGTTGAAGTGTGGGAGGGGGAGGTGGTAGGACAGCTGGCAAGCGCTGCCCAAATTGCTGATGATTCCCCTGATTATGCATCGCAACTGGCTTTAATTTGGCCAAAACTCAGATCCCGTGGCTTCCACAGTATAATAACACTTGCAGCAACAAAATCATCAGCAAAGTCTTCGTTACAAACCTATTAACCATAGATGAAACCGGTATGATCAGGCCATAAAAGGTTTCCTTAATACAGAAGCATTTCGCATATGACTTAGCTGTAACTTAACAAAATATAGCAGAACCGTAATCAGATGAAATTAGTTTGTGATCTGAAGACAAAAACTACATTTGCCGGAGTAAGCTGTTAAAGTGTGATAACATGGGAAACAAAAGCGAGACGGAGATACAAGCCCTAACTTCTACCGTGGTCCGTGTTTATGTGCTTGACTGTGAACGTTTGGACTCTGGTTTGCAGTAAATCAGAGAGAACTAAGCAAATAAAGAAAGGTACGTGTTAAAAACGCCTAAGCGGTTCGCGGATAATGCAACAGATCGCAATGCATAAATATCGAGCCCTACTCCATTTTCCGTGAAATAAACATCAATTACGACGCATTTCTGCTTATATAACAAATCATGGATAGCTCAAGAACACTACGCATCGCAACGGTAACGGCAACGGCAACACCACCATCCTTGATTTATATCGTAGAGAAAGGTTATGATACACGTAGGTTTGATTTATCGAATTTGAAAATTGGATTACCTCAACCCTCTATGACACTTGATAAGCGATTAAATTCGTAAATCTGTGAAATGAAATCACACATCAATAATCTTTGAGGTAGAATCCCTAATCAATCCTTCCCGAATCTTCTTGTTATGGTGATATCTTGAAGGTAGATACGAGGGATTCAAAGGATCGGGGAAACTGGAAAGGCGCTCGATAAACGAGTGACGCGAGGGGAGGGAGGAATAGGACTGGTGGTAAAGAGGGTTTTTGACATCGCTAAGCTTACGCAGCTACAACAAACACACTGCGTATTTTTTTCATGTCCTTTCTATAAAATCGAAAAAAGGAACTGAAATTGCCCATGTTTATCCGGTTTTTGGTTTTAGAGTTTTTGAAATTTTGGTTTCTTAGTTTTTAGTTAGGCTTAGAGGTTTTGATTGGCAAGGGTAAACATGAAATCTATGTGTATTTAGTATGTACATGAATAAAGAAAAGCATGAATATGCTATAGATAAATGGAAGTGCATTACTATATTGAGGACAATAAATCACATGAAATTAGAAGTGATACACTTCTCAGTTGATTAGTAAGTTGTAAAAGAAGATGTTAAAACATGAATGAAGTCATGTATTATAATAGTGGCATCAAATAGATGAGCTATAATGAAGTGTGATATAAAAGCATTACTTGAAGGCGGTATATGTTTACTATGTGTTTGATGTATTCTTGTAAATGAATACATGGATAAGCATTAACTGAAGGGGGTATAGAGCAAAGTATGTATGAAAGTTAACGATTTGTATAGAGTAAAAATACATTATGGAAAGTAATTGACTCTTTTGTAGAGTAGATAATGTTTTTGAAAGTAATCGACTCTTATATAGAATAAAGTATGTTTTGAAAATAATATCTTTTATATAGTAAAGTATGATTTGAAATGAATGACCCTTTTTATAGAGTAAAGTATATGACAAAAGTGTAAATGAGAGTGTTAAATAAATTATAAAATGTTTCTATTATGGAAATATTTATGTAAGTATGGCATTATGTATAGCATTTCATGTTGTGTGATTGATATGATGAAAAGGAAATAGGTGTAATAATGCATACATTGAATGTGAACTTCGTATAGTTGTAGTAAAGAAAGTATAGACATATGAAGTCCCAAAAGATAGGAACCTAGAATACTCTAAAGGGGTGGTAGCTCCCTTCACGAGGTAGATGTCTTGTGGATATGATGTCATGATAGGTTGATACGTTATTATTATTATTATGTAGACATGGGGTGTCACCATTATGACTAGAACTTATATATAAAAAGAAACCTTGATAAATAACCAATAAATGGAGCAAAAGCCATGAATGAACATAAAGTCAGTATGGCCCGACTTATTGGTATAAACTCTCCAAGCTTACATTGGTGTGTAATCATGCATTGTAGACATTGCATTTAGAACACATGTGATTTTGTCTCAGAGCTGAACACAATAAAATTATTTCCTACTTTAAAATAGTTGTCAATTTAGACAAATAGAGAGCATTTTTTTCTCCATGGATTCTATTATAGAGGACCAAACTTTTAGAAGTTAGATCTAATGTCAAGACATAAGAAAGTCCCATTTAATTGGAAACATTCTAAAGGAAATACTCTTTAAACTTTCCATATGTATTCTATTTTATGCATATCAACATTTAAATTTGCCCAAATAACTAAAAATTTGAAGTTCAATGAGATACATAAATTACCAATGAATAGCCAAAGGTCTTCTAGCCCAACGGTATCAGGTGCTGTCCTCCTTACTTGAGGTCGAGGGTTTAAGTCTCGTATGAGACATAGGTAGTATTAAGGTGTAGTTTAGGAGTAGATTATATTTGCCTTTCTAAAAAGAAGACAATTGAGTGAGATCCATAATTTACCAATCAATAACAAATAACGTTTCAATTAACATTATAAAATATACCCCTTTTTGAGAATGGAGAGAGTACATGTTGGAGGGGGAGTCGACAACGACAATAACCAGTGGGGAGGGAAGCCTACACCGACAGTAGCCGATAAAGGCAGAGCGAAGGCGGCATGACGGAGCCTAACAAATGCGAAGGGACAAATGCGGAGGCTGGGCCGAGAGAGGCATAGTCGGTGGAGGTGGAGGAAAGGTCTGCGAGAACTGTTGGTGGTGTGTTATCGTATTGGAGGGTGCAAAGTAATAAGATGTGGGATGAAAAAATGTTAGAGGCGTGAAAGAGGGAAAACCTTAGAAGATGTCTGCGAAAAATAAATTAGGTCTACTACAACAGGTTACACCGATGAGTTAGCTTGAGATGCTTATTGATTAGCTAGTTTATAAGCTAAAAGCTAGCTTTTCAGCTAGCTCGCCAAAAATGGCCTAAATATATAACATAATAACTTATTTATCCTAATTTAGTTTATCTTAATATTTATTTTATAAGAGTATATCTACACTATTTATTTATTTTAAACGTCACAGTTTGATTTTCTAATAAGGAGATCTAGTTGTTCTTTTAACTTTTACATTATTAACGAAAATGTATCATCTAAAAAAAAGGCAAATATATGTTATGGTTCTGCATAAAAAAGCGCAATGTTTAAATTAAAATAAAACCAAAATATGTTGGTATCTTATGAATATATCTTTAAAAAAATGTCTACTATGTTTTTTAACATTTGTGTCAAAAGTAACTTTTTTGTTATATTTTTAGCGAACTATGTGCTAGCACAACAAACTTTCGATTAACTTAAAACCGTATAAATGGTTTTGTATTTCGAAAGAAAATTTGCCGAAAATATTAGTTTAAAGGTAATTATGTAAAAGTTAAAAAACAAAAATTTTTTTGATAACTTCTAATTGTGTGAGTGATGTAAGACATGTCATTAAAATTTTTGTTAAAATCTTCATGTCATAATTTGGAATCAAATGGAACTTGTTTATATTGTTTTGTTATAAGATTTTGGTTTCAGCCTCATTGTGATGCTCGTCTTGTGTCTCTATTGAAAAGTTAGTCCAAATAAGATTTTTAAAATATAGCTTATAAACTGCTTTTTGGTTTGTCAAACATTATAACTTAAAAAGTTTGAAAAATAAATAAGATGTGGTGCGTCAAACATAGCCCTAATCTAACCAGAAAAATATATTGCACGTTGTTTACGAACTTTACCCGAAGAAAGGGAAATATTTTTCTCCAAGTGGATCTACATGTATAACATAAAAGGCTCCCAAGGTCATCTTCAAACAAAAATTATAAGATACATGTCATTCTTTTTACTTATACAACAAGTAAAACATAAAAGATATTACAAAAAAAAAAAACAAAAAGTTAACGGATGGTTAACTTTTTACAAAGTTTTGAGGTACTTTGAGTTACCTAATACCATTTTTGTCAAACTTGGTAATTGTTTAACCAGAGGGATACTCACACAATGCGGCGGGCAACCACTACTAGGACTTCAAATAGTTTTTAGGGTTTAGGATTATAAGGATGACCAAATGTGATGAGTTTTATTGGAAGGTATGCCGAGTTATAAGGTAGCTTAAGGTTGACAAATGACGTGGCTAAAATTATTGTGGACTTATATTGTTATTTAACTAATAATCAAATAACAGTAGCATCCGAGACCTCGGGTAGAGTCTGTAATTTACTCCATAGTTCCATCAAAGAGGGAACCTTTGGACTAGTTCTGTCATCAAAAATTGAAAGTTATAATAACATGATAAGGAAAAAAAAAAAAATCAAAAGTACAATTCTGAAAGAAAAAAAAAAAAGGTGAGTAGGATGCTATGGTACTGTTATAAATGAAAAAACCCAAGGAAAAATCTAACATTTATTTGTATATTTGGCATCCAACTTTGGATAGTAGAAACACATCACATACACACACACGCAACAAATTTTAAAATTACTACATTTGACAAATTTAGTCCACAAATTTCGACTTAAAGCATGTGAGTGACTCTTTGCAAAAGAATCTAATATGTAAATGAATAGTGGCTAATATCAGTTTACATATTATAGATATGTACTTATGATTTTTAGTGATAATAGCAATATGAACGTGGCACTTGCACAAATTACAAAGTTTCATGTTCTTTGCTGCTATTATAGGTAAAAGAACCTCAAACATGGCAATCCAAGATAATGGAGGAAAAATTTTAACATAATCCTTAGGATCTGTATCTTGAAATGGCAATGTACTTTCATGTTTTCTAGATTTCATCCCGTATTATATTACACAAAGTCAAAGAAAAATAGAGTACAATGCTCTTTCTTGAATCTAGTACATTCTGGCATAAAAAGTCAATGTAAAAATATTAACATCATTTACATTGCTATTTCTTGTATTAAGTTTGGTGTTCCATGTTCGTTCCTATCCCAATTCCCATCATTTGGCATTTTTAACCGGTCCTTACATCAACATTTCACCAAGCAAGATCTCGATGATTAACATTTTACCAAGTTGACACAATGCCATTATGCACAAACCACATGATTTAAACCCCAATCCCAATAGTTAAAGGGTCAAACAAAAGTACTCTTGATTCGAGTCACATATCTTCAAGTCAATAAGATTTACGAACGGTTTCTGCATTAGCAAAGATGTTTCATAAACGACTTAATGTTCTTTAAATCTTCTTTCGATTCCGGATACTTTTGCGGTTTAAAAAGCTTCCACATACCTTCCGGACACCCCTTCCTAACCTTAACATCCACAAACCTCCCATAAATCTTCTCACACTCCGGATACGGCTTCACATAAAGATTATAAAATCTCAATCTACTAAATCTAACCAAACTCCTCAATCCCACTTCATCACCTATCCCACCTTTCATTCTCAAATGCTCAATCACATTATAACGAGGAACAATCTGTTTCTCAAAATTTACCCCCAAATATTCCGGAACCTCAACCAACCAAACAACATCAAACTTCATTGTATTTATCAAAAACTCAATCTTTTTATTAATTTCCTCTAATTCATATAAAATCACCCTCGGTTCTCTCCATAATATGCTAAATGCATCTTTATAGATTAACCCGTGTTTGTGTAAGCAATCGATTCTTAACTTGGCTTTATATGACGCCCTGAATGCCCCATCACTAAATATCTCTTCTTTGATTGGAACTCTACATTTCAAACTGTTTAACGTTCTCAAACATTTTGAAAGTTCTCCCACTTCCGATTGAAGGATTTTAGGGTTTCGGATGATTTCTTCTCTGATTTCATTAGGTTTAAAACCCATTTCTGTGAACTCAGATATCAGAGGCTTTAGTTTGTTCTCCACCCCAACTCCTAAAATCCCTGGATACGTTTGGATTATAGAGTCTATTTTACTCCTATGGATTCCGATCCCCAGTAAGAATTCGATTTTACCCCAAATATTTTCTTCTTTCATGGTGATAATCATAGGAAGGTCCTCTAAAACCCTAGTTATAGTAGCAGGGGTAAACCGAAAACCCCTCAAGCAATTGATACAACGTAAAACATCATCTGGGTATAAATCGAATTTCCTAGAAACTTCAAGAATGCTCTGAATCGTTTTGTCTGAAAACCCTAATTTAGAAATACCCGCTTCCCATTTTTTGAGAAAATCAAGTTCTAAAACCCTAGGACAGTTATTTACCATGGAAACAACAAAATTCTTCGAAGAACAGAAGGATGATAGGATTTCCAAAGACATTTCGACATTGAGAACGTTGGAATTGAGCAAGAACCGGTTCCTTGCGAAGAAAATATGAAGGTCGGAAGGTGGGAAACCGTACCTTTGGAAAATATTTGAAAGAGGATTCGTGTTGCTGCAGATTGACGAAGAAAATTTGGGGATTTGATATGGGATTCGTTTGATGCATTTGGGGAGGAGGGTTCTGGTTATGATTCTGAACGCCATTGCTAAGACTGTAGATCACTTGATGTTCGCAGAAGCTTGAAGCATGGTAGTCGGTTGATGTTCCTTCCACCACTTCCCTTCAGTGTTTCTTTTTTTTTTTTTTTCTTTCCTTCAGTTTTTTTTTTTTTTTTTTTTTTTTTTTTTGTGAACCAGACACTCCTACTTTAATCCACCTATTCCCAATAGTGAAGATGGAACCATCAACCTCAAAGTTAGAGGTCTTCGCCTATAATCCACCTATTCCCTCTAGTGATGATTGAACCCTCAATTTCAAGGTTAAAGGGCGACGCCTTACTACTTGGCCAAGAGGCCATTGACGATAATTTTAGTGTTACCGCGTAAAAATAAAATACAATTAATTGTTATTAACTAATAAAACTTTATCATTTATTACAAAACTTTATAAGTAACATAGAAATATATATTAACGATTGAAACAGAGGACCTTGCGGTAACAAAAAAACAAACATGCTCCACTCATCTAAAAGCTACTGTACATGAATGCCAATTAAGCATTGAGTTCATAATCTTAGTTCCATTTTGTTCTTTGGGTCATTCTATACATACCCCTTAGGCTGGAGGGAGGAATGGTCGCCAAAGAGGTCGCCAACCCTCTTGGCGAGCCACCTCCACTCGCCATGCCTACTCCGGCCATCCTCGTCATCATCCTCGCCAAGACAAATCGCTAAGCTGTTGGCGAGATGTCAACAGCCAAAAAACCAGCATTTTTCCTTTGTCTTATTATCTCATTGGCCATTGGCCACCACTCCCTACAAAATGGCCAACACCTGCCAACCATAGTCTGGCCCACAAAAACCCTTTGGCCATCCGTTGGCCATTGGCCACCACTCCCTTTAGCCTTATAGTCTGTTTATACCCTCCTGATGTGAAATTTTGTTTTTTGTTGTGTTTCTTTTTGTTTTTTTTTTAACTATTTTGTCTTTTTGTTGTTTTTTTTTTCTTTTTTTTACAAATAATATTTGATTTGTTTTATTATTATTATTATTATTATTATTAGAAAAACAATAATAATAAATTTACCTTTTATAATTTTTATGTTTTAATAACAATAAAACAATAGTTTTTTTATTAATTACGACACAACAAACGACGCTTATAAATTTATAAAATTATATCAAAATGGTTATGTCAAATTCGAACGATTGTATAAAAAAAATACAAATTAAATAATAATACTAAAGAAAATTTTGTCTTATTAATCAGAGATAGTAAATGGTCCAGTATTACAATTGCGTGGTGCGTTATCTGGAATAACGAGCATAAGCATTTATTCAAGTAGCATACAATGTTTCCCATTCAACAGAATGTTCAGATCTGTATGCACGCACAAGTATGGACAAAATAGAAGGCATTGGATACGCTCCTTGTAAATCAACCTTCACATAATGGTTACCGTAAACGTGGGCGATAACGACATATGTAGGATTTGGGATGTCTTGCGAGCCATACCGAAGTGGGAACCACGTTGAAGAACCACTATTGCTTAGGAAAATAACGATAACACGATATCTATTAGCGATGAGAATAGCAGTGTCGGGCATTTGCAACCAATATTCACGTCCTGCAAAACCCGATCCAGAAAAACTCAACGAGTGACTTATGCGGTTTAAAAGATCACCGTAAATCATGGCATACTCTTGATGGTGTGTTATTAACTCATTGCGTAGCTCATACCTAATTTGTTCCCAAGAATGTTCATTACCACTAAGAGAAACTGATATAGCCCGAAATCCACAATTTTCATCTCCATCCACGTCTGTAATATGCCCGACGTATTGATGAAATTCGTTTGGAATTTCATTCATAAGTGGGTTTGAGGTATAAATTGGTGGTTCTTGGTTGAAGAATGATGGAAGTTCGTTCATAAGTGGGTTTGAAGTATAGCCCGAATTTCGTTCATAAGTGGATTTGACGTATGGATGAAATTCGTTTGGAATTTCTTTTAACAATTCCATGCCCTCTTCCAAACTAAAATCAACATCTTCATTGGTAACCACAACATTAACTAAATCCGTTTCTTTATAATAATAATAATAATAATAATAATAAATTTAATTTAATAATAATAATAATAAAGAAAAAGACAATAAAAGACGAAATTGAGATAAAACAAATCAGTATGTCAAATCAGGGGGGTATAGTAAGAAATGGGGGTAGCTATAGCACTATCCTTGTTCTTTTATTCGACATAATCTAGTTATTTATTCCTGTTTAGCACTTAAATTCTATAAATCATATTCATTTCCTTAAATATTATATCTGGTTCAAAATATAAAGGAAACGATTGCTGAATTCATATATAACATTGTCATTGAAATAGCAATAGCAACGTGTTTGTATTAAATTTTTTTGAAATGCTATAGAGAGGAGTTTCCTTTTATGTAGTTGATAAGTATATTAAAAATTCAAAAAAGGATCAAATCTTCATTTATTTGTTTATTATAACTTAAAAAATTACATATCATTACCATATATGGTTTTATGGCAAATATAAAAACAACATACATGTGGCAACTGACAAATGCATCCACACATGTAATATGTAGAGAATAACTCGTCCAGATGTTGCTTTATAAACCTACATAACAAAGGGCATGAGACAACTCTAAGGCTTCACGGTATGAGCCCCTCGATGCCGTCGGCATCCGAGGTGGCCTACCATGCCGCCGGCATAGACCACCCCGATTCATCGGCATGCAAATCCATCAGTGTCCTCATGCCTGCGAAAAATAGACGTTGGAGCATTGTCTTCTCCCTTCAATGGTGCCGACATCACCCCCAACTCTTTTTCTTCTCCCTTTTCTTTCTCCTCTTTCAGACGTGGCATCAAAATGTGTGGTTGCCGCCGGCAACCACACCTCTTAGCGTAACAACTACGTTGCTAAGCTAACTATGCAATTGGTTCCCTTTTATGCAAATATAATGTTGGCAGCTTTTACCTTTAAGTATTAATTTATCATTAATCATCAACTATTTCAATTTATGTAAGCTATTGCCTGAATGAATCGACAATGTTGTACCATGCTTTTCAAGCTAAATCCTAAAAGCAAAAGTTATAATTTGTGATGGAACCGAGCTTCTCAAGGAACATAGATAAATGTTGGGTTAGAAAAAGGAATTTCAGTAATATAACTAAGAAATTTTGAACTAATAATCAATGCAAAAATAATCAAAGCAAATAATTTACATCAGGAAAAATAACAAACACTTAGCGTGCATGTTATCCATCTTAAATAAAAACATAAGAAATGTAAGAAATACCACAAAGCTATTGTCTATTGCAACCAAGGGAAGAAGAAGAAACATAAAAAGCACCACAAACCTATTGTGTATTGTAACCAAGACAAGAAGAAGGACAATAATTTACTCTAGTTACATCGTACATCAGACAGAGGAAGTTTTAAAGAAAAACGAAGCCATTTAACATGGAATCCGCCAAGAATCGTACCTTGGTTTAGGAAGAAAGGCACAACAAACCACCGAGGAAGTGAGAAATCACGAACTACCGACGAAGTCTTGGAAAAATAGTTGTTGGTAAATTGAAGGGAGCATGGTTCTTGAAGGTTTTGATTGAACCATGTATGAAAGACTATCAAACACAGCCTAAGTATAAATGGCTTAATATAAAAGGCGCATATATGAGAGGTGTATGCTAGCGAACGGCCCCGTGAAAGTTGCAATAATTGTATAATATATACAATATACAATTTTATATATATATATATATATATATATATATATATATATATATATATATATATATATATATATATATATATATATATATATATATATATATATATATATATATATAGGGGTGGCAATTCTCGACACGACTCGCGACACGACACGAACCCGACACGAAAATAAAAGGGTTTGGGTCGAGATTTTTGACCCGTCAACCCGTTTATTATATGGGTCGTGTTCGGGTCATTAGTTGGGTTCGCGGGTTGACCCGCCAACCTATATATATATATATATATATATATATATATATATATATATATATATATATATATATATATATATATATATATATATATATATATATACACATATATTTTAATATTTATTATTTTCAATAAAAATAAACAATGAAGCTGAAAATGGCCCGCCAACCCACATATGACCCGCCAACCCGCGACTCGCCAACCCGTTTATGACCCGCCAACCCATATATAACCCACCAACCCGAAACTGACCCGCCAACCCGTATAATTAAACGGGTTACACGGGTCGTGTCCGGGTTACCTGCCAACCCGCCAACCCGAATATTTATATGGGTCGTGTTTGGGTTGGCCTTTCTAACCCGCCAACCCGAACCCAACCCAATTGCCACCCCTAATATATATATATATATATATATATATATATATATATATATATATATATATATATATATATATATATATATATATATATATATATATATATATATATATATATATATATATATATATATATATATATATATATATATATATATATATATATATATATATATATATATATATATATATATAATGTGAACAGTAACGCGTTGCTGACTGTTTATATACGTGTTTAATCATTTTTAGACATATAAGTTGTTTTGGTGTACCGGATGTCGCGTGTTTCTCTTACAACAGAGGTAGTGAGTTTGAGACTTGCTCCTTTCTTTTTAACAGATTTTGTTGTTATTTTTTCTTTGACTTTGCGAGTTTGTTACTTTCTCCCTTCCACCACCTCCCATACGCAAGGAAATTATTAATGCATTAAACAGTACCATGCGCTTCCATATAAGAACATTGAATTCAGACTCCATATCCTCAACCCCATATTATTTATCAACTTATTTTAAGACCATAAAAAGTAGCTTTCCACGTTTCATCAATTAGAAAATTTTTCTTGCAAACAGAAGGTGCTCAATGTTTTTTTTCTGTCCTATTTATACATTTTCTAAATTATCTAATTGCTTATATTTTTGGTAAAATTGCATTTTCAAGTTATTCTTTATTGTGAGGTCATTCAACTTGAAGCATTGGTTGTTGTGGACTTCTTTTTGGCAAACCAATGTATGATTTCCTAATTGGATAATATAAGGAGCACATGCTTCATGATAGGAAGAAAACGTAATAGCAATTGTAATTATATAATCCAAATATTGTGAAATTTTTACTTTTTCATACTATCTTATGCTTACTGCATTATGACATTCATAATACCCATGTTTTAAATATCACAAGTCCACGATATGTGTACAAAAGTAGGACTGTGGGAGTAGACCGGTTAGCAAGCAACAAATGAGGGTTTCGGCCTCAGCTCTTACGCATTGGTAATTTCTATTAGACAAAACTGCAAAATTGGTCTATGTGGTTTGTCAAAACTGTGAGTTTGGTCCAAAAAGTTTCCCACTCGTATGAGAAGTCCAAAATGAAAAACTTCCAGTGGTTTTGGTCCCTGAGGCATTTAAAAAGACTAATTTTCCTTTTTAATTTCTTTTTTCTGTTTTTTAATACATATATCTTTTTTTATTAAAAATGAAAAGAACCCAAACCCCTTCCCTACCTACCCACCCCTCTGGTACTCTTTCTTTCTTTCTCTTTCTCTCTCTCTCACACGCACACACACACACAATCGTTCCAAACCAAAACCCAGCATAATCCACTTTTTGAGCACCATCGACATTTTGAGCACAATCGACATTTTTGTGGGTGCGTGTTTCTCATGGAGATACAAAAGAGAAAAAAACAAGAAATCAAGAAGAAGAACGGGTCGTACAAATAATTTGATACAAATCACAAACACAAAGATAACGAACACGATCAAAATCACATGTAACACCCCTTTCTCAAACCATATTTAAACACAGTTTACATTAAATAAATATTCTACAACTCGTGACTATGAAAAAGTCACTTAATTTTTTTTACAAACTTTATTCTGAAGGGGTATTACAGACTCAATACAGAAAACCATAATTTAAACTTACTGTATATACACTGGTCCCAACTTCAACTTCTGCTCCTTTCACCTAAGTACATAGCATTTAAAAACAATAAACGTGAGACATAAAGCCTCGTGAGTAATATGGGTTTAGACCCAAAACTTTTCTGTTCAAAACTTGAAATATTACAAGTAACCTGCTTAAAACTGATTTGTGTAGCAAATCTCAAAATTTCATTTCTTTTGACTTTCAAACTCTAAAAATACTTTCTTTCTCAAAACTGCTTTCTTTTTCAATAAAACTACTTTCTTTCTCTTTTTTTTCTGGTGACCAACTGAAACTCATGAATTAGTTTAATTTAATTCATTCTACTAGCTCCCCTCGCAGGACAGAACAGATCCACCCGCTAGGTTATGCTCTCTCTGTCTCCCCTTTGTGACTTGGAACGGATTCAAGCACAAGGGTATGCTAAGCTAGACAACTACTTCGCGACGGGAGGTACCATCCCAGTAGTGTCTTCAGATCTCCCGATTATGTGGGTGATCCTAGTCCGGACAACTGACTCTTATTACTTTCTTTGCTTTAGTTCTTCTCTTTACTTTCTTCATTTCATCTCAAATTGGTCAAAATAGGACACAATTTATAATAGACTTAAACTCATGAACTTCTTAACTCTTAATCAAAAATACTTTTAAAACTAACTTCAATAGCTTTAACTCACATATGGAGCTTCTTTCAAAAAAACTTCACAAACTATACTTCTTTAAAAACTGAACTTCTTTAAAATCTTTTTTAAACACTTAGCTCTTAGAGCTACTTTCAAAACTGTTTCCAAACTTTAGTATTTAAAAATATTTGGAAATCTCTTTTCTGAAAATATCATTTTGCTATGTACTAGGAAAACATCCTCATAAAACTCACCTCGACTAGTTAGAGAAGTCTAACTAGAACTATCCCCGTCCTCGTCTCTCCTATTCATTGCCTTTTTACTTCTTAAGTACCTAAGAAGTTTATTCACACTTTATTAATAACATGTTATACTTTAACAACATGTAAGGACTACTTTGTTATGTTCCACTAGGCTCATATCACAATATTTTTGTGATATTCATCCCTTAACACACCTTTTTACTTATTCTTATTATCCTTTAAATGACATTTTATTGACTATTATACCCTTGGAAAGTCACATACACAATTTAGACTCATTTTTCATGTTTTCATGCTCCATAACACTTATGGGATCAATTGGAGACCAAGGCTACAAGGCTAGGGGCAAAATAGGCTCTTTACCCCTCATCAGAGGGTTACACGGCCGTGTAACTTTACCCATAATAGTTACACGGTCGTGTAACTCTCCCAGACCCTTCAAACTTCGAATTTTGCACTAAAAGTCATGTATCGGGCTTGTTTTAACTCCAAACTTTACCAAATTTTGACCATAGGTTCTATTGACCCTTTATTATGTTAAGAACATGTTTTCACTTCTATTAGGTCTTATTTAGTCCATGACTTAATGATTAAGACCATAGGATGTCACAAGAGCTCTAAGGAGGCTCATATGCACATCAACTCAAATTTTAAAGTCTAGTTTTGTCCATTTTCTATCCATATACTTATATAACCAATGGATGATTTAATTTAAGGTTTTTACAACCCAAAACATACTTTTTTTTAATTACCAATTCATGATTTCCATTAACCATTTCCATGGGTTTCATTCATGGAATCACCAATTCCATTCCACCCGACAAATTTCAGTTTTTTGTTCAAACTTTCATTTTATTAATTGAAACTCTTAGGAAACCATTTCTAATGGTTTCTTCATACTTAAACATCATTTATGACCCATTCTAACCAACTCTTTATGTCAAATTAACACTTTGATCTTAAACTCAAATTTCTAGGGTTCAATTGCATATGAAATCACCAAACTTGATTTTAAGTTATCCATATGTTGGATAATGATCAAGATGTGATTAGAAACATAACCCAACTACTTTTACTTGTTTTTAAACCATGGAATCATGGATTCCAAGTTTCTTCCAAAAATTTCCATTTTTGACATTTTACCCAAAATCTGAAATTACTCAAATTTATCAACTAGGAACAATTTATTACTTCTATTATAACATATTAGACTTATCAAGAACCATTATAACCATCTTGTTCTTACAAACCCGTTAGCTAGGGTTCTTGAGCTCAAAATCTCATTTTCTTGATTTTTTTAACACTTTCAATGGTTAAGCTAAGTTTAGATAACGATTAAGACACAAATTAAGGCTAGGAATCATAGGATAATCCTCCTCTAGCCACTGAAATCACGAAGCTACAGTAACCTACCCACGGGAAATGGGTTAAACATCCCTAAAAACAAGTTTACTAACCTTAGAAGGCTTGGAATTCTTCAATTCCAAGTGGGTTTTCTTCCAATTCCTCATAATCTTCATGAAACGATCTCCCTAGCCCTCTCTAGAACTCTCTCGTGGCTGAAATAAGTTTACAGTGAGGAGAGTGCAGATTTTTCTTCCTATTTATACTTCATTACTTTGCTCTATTAACAATCTAGCCCCTTTAGTTCCATTTTTTCCAAAATGGCACAATAACTCATTTTATAACATTATAAGTTTTATTTTCTTTCATTCTTACCCCAACATTATATTTTCTTTACATAGAAGTCATTTGTATGACAAATGACCATTTTGCCCTTTTTTTTACCAATTTCTACTATTACGGCATCGTTCAACCCAAAATTTACATATGTTTATTTTATAGGTTTTACCATTATTTTCGGGTTCGTACATCACATGTGAGTGCTTTTCCAAGATGAAATCAAGAAGAGGAAGAACACAAATAATTTTACAGCAAAATCGGAAAGCCTTTCTCAATGGAATCGAACAACAATAACTTTTCAAACCTCTGTGGGACCTAAGTTCTTCCTTTCCGACCACCTGCAACCCTCTATCATAGCCGTAGTTCACCATCGCCGACGCCGACGATCCTTCCATCAAAATAGAACCGGCAGCGAGAAAAGGCAGTAAGAGATCGAGGGAAGGTAGGAAAGGGAATACCTGTGGTGGTGGGAAGGGGTTGGGAACTCTTAGCGATCTCCCGTCGTCGGCTACTGAACCTCCGACGGTTTCCCTCCGCCGCTGCTTCTTGAATCTCAGTCTCCATTTCTCTCTTGAGTCTGAAAATCACGAACTAGAGAGTCAAGATCGACTCTCCCTCTCATACCTTCTTTCCCGAACGTGAGCATATGTGTCGATCCCTTTGTCTTGTCGTCTGAATCCGGCAGAGTGAGGACTGAGGATGTCCTCTGTCTCGTCTGAATCCCCTTGCCCTTGATTTTGATATTGTGATGCGTGTTGTGTTTAATCGGAAGTGAGGACTGAGGATGTGCACACGGTACGAGAGAGACAGAAAAAGGGTTTGTGTTTTTTTTTAATTTTAATTAAAAATTTATTACAATAAGTATTAAAAATGAAAAAAAGAAATTAAAAGGGTATTTTAGTCTTTTCAAGTCAGCCAGGGACCAAAACCACGAGAAGTTTCTCATTTTGGACTTTCCATGCAAGTGAGAAACTTTTTGGACCAAACCCACAGTTTTTGACAAACTATAGAGACCAATTTTACAATTTTGTCTTTCTATTATGAAGTTGCTAGATGTTTACTTTTACCTCTTATACTTTGTTTATTTTTTGACACTCTTTTGTATAATTAACTTTGATCTAAGAGTAAGTTTCTTTTCCGTCGCTGTACATATAAAAAGTTCTCCAGCAACGCGGGGTACACCCCCTAATTGTTATTAACTAATAAAATTCAGCCAAAGGGCTTCTAGCCCAGCGGCATCAGGTGTTGCCCTCCCTACTTGAGGTCGAAGGTTCAAGTCTCGTTCGAGACATAGGTGGTATTAAGGTGTAGTTTAGGAGTAGATTAGATTGCCGTTCTAAAAAAAAAAAAAAATTCATTATTTGTATTTATAGTAACTTTATCATTTATCGTAATTGATCCTTACAGTACCAACTTAATTTTTACCCAAAATGATAAATTTTCAATTGCGAAATAGCCAACTAGGGTTTGAAAGATTTGTTTCGATCCACTTTCAAAGATCGTGAGGGGTTCGTTTGCGTAGATCATCACACTATGCAGAAGCTATTCTCCCTCAAACTAATTACCAAAAACCCAAGAAAAATCGCTACGCAGACCTTTCAATCAAACCCACTTCCTCTCCACCGGGCCACCAATGTGCCCCCACATCACCACCACCGTGGTTTCTCTCACTATGCTACTTCTCAACAGCCATTGCGACAAGCACCCACCAACTGTTTGATGAAAATTCTTCCAAACACAGTTCTTCTAAAGCGGTTCTTGCCTAATGCGCTATTAAAACTGAAAGCTACAAGCAAATTCCTCGTAGATCATGGCGAACTTGGGATTCTAAGAGCGCAATTCAGAAGACAAAGCTTTCGCATTGATCAACCAATTAGTTACCAAAAAACATGGTAATTTCTTTTGCTTATCTTCTGTTTTTTATCGACAGTTACCCACAATTACAGTCTATTTCTTTCGAATTGATCAACCAATTACTTTTTCCCCCTTTCTAAATAAAGAACTCGGCCTACAAATCTTTCTTATTATCACAGGCAGTCGCAGTTTAGAAGGAGACTCACAAGCAATGGTGTGGTAATAGGTTTGATAGTAACAAATGTCGCTGTGTTTCTGCTATGGAGAGTTGCTGATCGTAAGTTCATGATGCAGAACTTCATGGTGAGTTCTTTATGCTTATTAACAACATGACCTAATTCTTTTATGAGTATTGTCATTATTATTACTATTATTTGAATCATTTCATTTGTGCAGATACAATTGGACAACTTTAAAAGTGGACGGTTCCATACTATGATAACTTCTGCTTTCAGTCATATTGAAGTTGGACACATCGTCTCAAATATGATTGGTCTTTATTTCTTTGGCATGAGTGTGAGTGCACTTGACTTAGATTAATGATGCTTAAATAGTTTTTGAGAAAATAACGGCACACTTGATATATCGTAAGAAAAAGTAAATGAGGGCAAATTTGTAAAATGTTAAGGAGTCGATGGAGGAAGACCTTTCTGTATTAAATCAATAAGAAAAAACCCATAGTTTTGTTTTTACTTATCCTTTTTGATGCTTCATTGGATAGATTGGACAACAATTTGGGCCTGAATTTCTACTGAAGTTGTACTTAGCTGGGGCTTTTGTTGGTTCAGCCTTCTTCTTGATGCACCATGCTTTTCTGGCCCTATCATCAAAGGTAAATTGTTGCATAAACCGGTAAAAAGGTGAAAACTTGTTGCATAAACTGGTAAAAAAGTGAAATCCTGTTGCTTTAATCGTTAAATTGATAAAAGATCGTTGCATAAATTGGTAAAAAGCTGAAACATTGCTACATAAATTGGTTAAAGAAAATTAGAAAACTAAAACATTCTTGTATAAATAAGCATTTAACCACCTTGTTGCACAAATTAAGAAAAATAGTTGAAACATTATATTCCATAAATGATAAAAACAAGCATTTAGTGATGCATTTCATTATTTGTTTGATACATACAGGACAGACGATTATTTGAACCTGACCCTTCACAAGTTCCAGGGCTGGTACATTAACTTTCCTATTTATTATTTTTTTTTTCAAATTTCATGTTTGTAAACACATCATATATATGATATTTTAATTTTATCATTTTAGGGAGCAAGTGGTGCAGTGAATGCTATCATGTTGCTTGATATATTCCTTTACCCGACAAAAACTATATATCTTGAATTTATAATACCGGTCCCTGCTATCTTACTGGTACTTTAATTTTCAATTAATTGCAACAATCATATAATGTTAGTTTTAAAGTATAATGTAACAATTTTGTTTCATTTGATTGTTTCAGGGGATATTTCTTGTTGGGCATGATATGATGAGAATATTAGATGTACGTTTATTGCTCTGATATATGTTTATTTTTATTTTTTTACTTAATACAGAAAGAACGACTTAATATTATGAGTAGATTTCATTTTTGGTCCCTAAGTATAGCAAATTTCTTCAATTTTAGTCCTTATTTGTGGTTCTTGCAATGTTTTTGGTCCGCGTTCCTATATTTGCTTGAATAGAGACCAAAAACATTACAAAAACCTCAAATAAGGACAAATATTGCAAGATAAATTTTTGGGACTACAATTGTAAAAATCAGCTATACTCATGGACCAAAAACATAATTTACATTAATATTATTGTTAACTATTTCAGGGAAATAGTCAAATCTCTGGATCTGCACATTTGGGTGGTGCTGCGGTGGCTGCCATAGCCTGGGCACGGCTGAGGAAGGGGCGGTTCTAAATTCTTTTAGTTATTTGACTTGAAAGAGTATAAATTCTAGGAAAATTTGCAAAATTGGTCCCTGTGATTTCCAAAATGTTTCACTTTTAAGGAAAACACTACACCGGTGGATCTCGTGGTTTTGTTTTATTGCATGGTTGGTTTTTTTGGCTAACACCATTAATAACTAACAGCTAAATGAATGTAAAAAGACATCTTTAACATTTTTTTTTTTATCTTTTATTTGTTTTCTTATTTCATCTTTCATCTTTAACCACATCAATTTCTTGGGTTTATATGAAAACTTACATAAACTTTTGAAGTAGATTTTTGCATAAACTTTTGAAGATGATTTTTACATAAACATTTGAAGATAAATTACTTTTGGTATTTTTGGGAGGGATGTTGGAGAAGATAGGGAAGGAGATGCATCAATTGGGAGTCGCAGTGGACAGATTGAGAAAGAGAAGTCCAGCTCAGGTGGATAGAGGCATCAGGGGTTTTACCTAAGGTCTCGGGTTCGAGCCTTGGGGTTTCCCCCAAGAGGTGTGCGAAAGGTGGGAAGGGAGGCGATTCCTGTGTGGTCTGTAAGTCCTGCCCCTCAGGGATGGCTGGCGCACGGTCTAACGTTCCCTGAATATCATAGCCGTTTCCAAAAAAAAAGGAATGGCCGGAAAATTAGTGTTTTTTTCTTGTTCTTCGGTCATAAAAGTATACGACGACGAAAAAGAAGGAAATCGTGAGTAAATCACTTATATGGTCCATGTGATCTATCGTATCAGCGTTGGTTTGAGGGTATATTGGTCATTTTAAAAAACTTAACATATCAAAAGTTAGATTTAACGGTTAAGGAACCAACCATGCAATAAAGTTAAACCATAAGGACCACTAATGTAACGTTTCCAACGTTGTTCTTAAATTGAGCCGTTTTGAAACCCATAAGTACTAATTCTACAATTTTGTCTAAACTCCATAATAGTGTCGTTTTTTTTTTCCCAAGATTCACGCCCATTTAGGCATATTTATGAGAATTATGAAGTTCAATTCTCACGTTATATATAAAGAACCCGTTATATAGATACTTGGATCATTGGATAGATTTAATGGGCCCAATTAAATCATGGAGTTTAATTCTCAATTATATATAAATTACGAATACCATACCGCACGTGTTGCATTGGAAATTTCACGTATGTATAATTGACAATATATATACAATAAAATTTGAAATAACGAAAAAATCATAAAAAAAGTGCCTAAAAACGAAGATGTAGAACACGGAAATCTTAAAAAAATATATATGTATAAAACGAAGATGTAAAAATGTTGAAAAAATAATAATAAACATATAAAGAACTATTTTTGTGAAAATGAATTGGTAAGAGTTCGGCAGCAATTTTTTGGAAGCTGCAGGTTGTTTATTAATCAGAAGATAAATTAAAGTCATAGACTTATCCAAGTGGGAGACTGTTGGATTAGGTGTCTAAGCCATGACTTTATATTTATATTTATCTTGTTAATCGAAGCAAAGTCCATTTGGGTTGCCCTCATAGCTGGAGGATTAGTGTAGAGTTCAGTAGAGTGAAAGGTTGATTTATTAATTGTTTAATAAATCAATAGAAAATAAATAAATAGTTTATTAACATATTTAAGTGTTAATATATTAATTAGAAACTATAATAATTAATTAAGATTTAATCTAGAATTAATTGGATTTAATTTAGTGATTAAATTAATTAATTAAAAGTGCAGGGACTGGTTTGTATTTATTCAATAGTTGAATAACTGGCAAAGAGAAGTCCAGGGGCCAAAAAGTGGCGCCACCCTGGAAGTTTCTCTAGGGTTGGCGAAAACCCTAATTAGGGTTTGGGGATCTGGTCCAAGTGGTCAACAGACTTGCCCACTTTGGAGACTCCTTAGGGTTTCAGGTGTAACCCTAGGAGACTATAAAAGGAACCCCCTGGTACCCTAATTCCTGTGCCAACTTCACTCTAAGATTATTCTGTTGGACTCTCTTCTCCATTGCTTTGGGTGTGACTACATTTGAGGCAGGATCTGTTTGCTGCTAGCTTCAAGAACAAGATCAAAAGATTGGTTAATTTTTTATTTGATCTTTAGAAATAAATGTTGGCCTTAGGTTTTAGTTGTTAATCTTCATAGAAGAAAACATAGATCTTTCTAGGGTTGCATGTGAACCATAATAATTGTTTGTTCATTGATTGCTAGAAAAACTCTTCAGTGGTATCAGAGCTATGGCTTGTTTTCTTGTGAATTGATATAAACTGTTTATTTGATCATTGGGTTTTCGAAAATAAACCCTTGAGGAGGCCTAATTTCGTTCATGGTGGCTAGGGTATCAAAAACCCTAGCCTCCCTCCCATTATTTGGCGATTTTGCATGCTTATGGTAAGTAGGTTTCTTATTTTTGGTAATTGTGATCTATTAATAAATGGAAACCCTAATCTCATTGCTTGCCTTTTCAAAAGTTAGGGGATTAGATAGGATTAAATTAATTTGATTAATTTGTGATGCCTATCTAGATTTAATTAATTTAATTAGTTGTTTTAATTAAAAGATAAATTAAATCATTTAAAGAATTAATTAAATTTTCGAAAAATAGAAATAAATTTGAAAAAATTCTTAGAAAATTAATTCTAAAATATTTTAATAAGATTAAAATATATCTTATATATTTATGATTAAAAGTTAATATTTATATATAAGATTAAACTGGTTAGTCTTACCGTTAGTAGGCCTCATTCACAAAACTGTCCTATAAAGAGGGTATAAAGCGACTGCCTATAAAATGATAGTCTAATGGGTATCTACTCTTACCCACCGCTCTCCTGGTCAGTCAAGTGTCATTAGCCGAACGGGTTTGATAGAACCCTAAGCCTCTTAAAAGTATAATGCTAAATTTGAAAGTACTAGAACTTTGAACAAAACCCAATCTAGTTACTTTAGGTTAAAAATGTGAATTGGTGCTAATCTATGAAATTGCACATTGCACTTTGTGGAACGTTGGTGGAGCGTGTGTGGTTTACCGGCACGCCAACTGGGGTCCGCAAAGAGTCGCAATGGGTTTCTCAATTTTGTCATTATTAACGGAGCGTGTGTGGCTAACCGGCACGTTAATTAGAGATGATAATTGACTTCGAGAGTACCGAGCGAATTTGCATGGTTATTCACACCCAGTTTGTGATCCTCGGCATCCCAGTCACAAACAGTGGGGCACATTCGAGACTAAACATGCCATTGAAGAGTTCAATGTGTCTCAACAGATCTAGGAATTTCATAAGATGAAATTGATAAGTGTATTATCTACCTTAATGACCCCTATGTTGTGATTACGGCATCCCTCTTCACACCATAGTTGGGGTATTTTGGGTCCTAGCCTTAATAAATAATATATTGGGTAATTATTTAAAAGGATTAATTAAACTAATAAAATTTTGTTTATTGTAGATATCTAAATCAAGTGTCTATTCTCCTCCCTCTCCTCCTTCACCCATTTTTGAGAGCATCAGAAAGCACCTGCTAAATATGGAAAGGCTGACTGACCTTAACTGTAAGGAATGGCTTCGCAATTGGAGACTGGTTCTCGTCATTGCTGGCAAGCTACATCTTACTGAGTATCCGATCTCGGTTCCACCGAAACAAGTCATCATAAAGAGTTCTTATGATAAGCATAACTTCTTAGTTGATGAATCCGAAAAGATTCGTGACCTCATACTATTGACCATTGACCCCGAGTTCCGCAAGGATTTTGAATACTTGGGGCCATATGAGTTAATGCAGTCGGTTGAGGAAAGGTTCCAAAAACCAATTGAAGAGGAACGAGCTCGGATCTTCAAAAGACTTGCAGAGTGCAAGCTAAAAGAAGGAAGTAGCATCGATTCGCATGTTCTTCAGATTGAAGCTTACATAGGCGAACATACTGAACTTCTCTAAAAATTTACGGATGTACTTATCTTAAGAAAGCTTAGGACACCTGAAGTTCTATATCGCATGATGCTAATTCCTAATATCTACTTAGTTACGCCTAAGTCCTTCATCTCGAACTCTTTAGCCAGTAGCTTTATAATCTTGTTGATCTTTTGTGTGTCGAACACTACCACCAACATATCATAAACATAAAGCAAGAGGATGATAAATGAGGACCGAAACTTCTTCTAGTAACAACAGTGATCACTCTCACTTCGGATGTAACCGTTCCTCCTCATGAAGATGTCAAACTTCAAGTACCATTGTCTAGGACCTTGCTTCAATCCATACTGGCTTTTCTTCAACTTGCATTCTAGGTTTTCCTTTCTAGCAACTTGGTAACACCCGTGTTGTGCCATGTAGATATCTTCATCAAGGTCTCCATGCAAGAACGTTTTCTTCACATCAAGCTGTTCAATATATAAATCTTTGGATGCCACGACACCGATGACTGTTCTGATTGTGGTCATCTTCACAACCGGAGATAAAAATTCTTTGTAACCAATCCCCTCCTTCTATTAGAAACCCTTCACCACCAATTTAGCCATGTATCTCTTGCTTTCATCAACTTCGTCATTGACCCTGAATATGCACATGTTGGTCAATGCCTTCTTTTTTGCTGGTAACTTGATAAGAGACCAAGTCTCATTCTTCTCAAGTGAGCGCAACTCATACTCCATGGCCTTCTTCCACTGTATGGACTCTTTCATCCTCAAGGCCTCTGGATAAGTTTTTGGTTCTCTGTTTTTGGTCAACAACAGATATGCCAATGTTGGGTACTGAAGTGAAGGTCGTCTTTCTCGAGTAAACCGACGAAGGATACTTCTAGTTGTAGCACTTGATCCCTTATCTTCTTTTTCTGAGGAATCGCTATCTGAGGCTAAACTATCCATCGACTCACTCCCACTCAAATCATAGTTTCCATATGTCTTTGCGCTCCCACTTCCTTTGGTCACTCTGTTTTCTCCTACGGTACTGAAGCGCTTTGCAAGATCGTCTTCAGGAATATCAACCTCAATTTGGACTTTCTTTGGTTAGGATTTTATGCTTCGGTCAAAAGTATTTGTGAACACATCCTTATACAAGGCACCTTCCTTGAATGGTAGATCTCTACTCCTAATAACCCTACGATTTTGGCTTTCTCAGAAGCGGTACCCCATGTCATCCAAACCGTACCCTATAAAGAAACATTTGTTCGCCTTCCCCTCTAGCTTATCCTTCTTACTATCTTTTACCTTGACATATGAGATACAATCGAAGACTCTCAAATGATTGAGGGATACTCACGACCTCACCATTCTTCTTTCGGAATCTTGAACCCTAAGGGGACAGTGGGTCCCTTGTTGATTAGGTAGGTTGTTGTGTTAACATCATCTACCCAGAACAATTTTAGCAACCCTACATGTAATCTCATTCTGTTTTCCTTTTCATTCAATGTTCTGCCGGTAGCTCGCAGTCAAATATTGGTGATATATATATATATATATATATATATATATATATATATATATATATATATATATATATATATATATATATATGTATATATATATATATATATATATATATATATATATATATATATATATATATATATATATATATACACACACACACATATATATAACTTAATGTAACTTATTATAAACATATATAATACTGATAATAGTAATATCAAAAGTCAAATCTCAAAACTCAAAAGCATCAATGTGTGAAACATAATCTAATCGCAAGCTACGAGATCAGACTATGGAGTTTGGATTGTACCGATTGGGCATTTGGGCCACAATAATTAAAGCAAAACATGATGTATTTTTGGTTTAACTAGACTTGGACTTAAAAAAAGCCTTTTATACAAATATAAGTGATATCACCGATATCTCAATATCAAAATATTGGTAAATAACGTTGATTTTTGCAGGACCAAGATTAGGGAAAGATACTTGTAACCAATATTTTTCTTAAGGTCAATATATGATATTCACTGCACAGATTTTGCAAAATTCAGAGTTGGGCTTCTGGTTCATATACATAAATAGAAGGTACGTCTAAAGTTGGGTCGGTCCATTGAAGGGAAGATAAGCCTGAGGGGTGGACTATTGTATTCGACCGTACCTACCCATATATCGACCGTACCTACCCATATATCGTTAGTGTCATTGTTTGTGGAAACATAGAGGAATGGGTTTGCCGATTGTTGTTGTTTGATGAGCGGCGACCTCTATGGTTATTTCGTCCCCCCACAAAGGCCTCCATGGTTGCTTCAACTATGATGAGATTGATTGTGGTAAGACTATTTAGTTGCAAGGATGACCAAGGAGGAAGAGTGTTCATAATGATGGACTTGAAACGAGCGATTTTAAACTAGGTTCATCAATTTTTCCTCAAGGAGCCTCATAGAACAAGTCTTCAGAAATGTAGGAAGAGGTGAACGATAACCGATAAGGCCAACGACATAGTCAGACATGGGAGAAAGATCGTTTATAGTATAAGCAACTGATTATTCGAAGAATAGTTATGCCAATGTTTTCAAGAAGACGAGTAATTGATTGGATGCAAGTGTAGTGTCCCATTATCGATGAGTTCCAATAGAAATGTTATGCAGTTAATTATCTATTTGGATAGCTTTTGGGTATTTATTATCTTGAAATAAGGCTTCTAGATTCTTCTAGACTTGTCTTGTTATTGCACTGTTCTTAAAGATCATTTACAGTTGAGGATGTGAAATTGTTCCATAGTTTCACAATTTCACGATGAAATCAATGCGAATTCATTAAATGTCATCAGAAATAGCAAGAGATTTTCGTTAGGTTCCTCAAGATGATTGGTGATGCCAAATCTGATACAGTTTGTTTGAAAACACTATTACCATGCATAATAATTGAAGCAATCAAAGTCTAGGATGATAGGAATGTACCACATGATGTTATACAACTTCTCAAGATTAGATGAAGTTTCCATGGAAAGTTGACGATGCATAGGGAACAAGATGGTTGACAACTTAGTTTATAGAAGGGGGTGGTAATATCGAGATTTTTGGGGAGAGGAGAAGAAGAGAGTATCTAGCTTTGATACCATGATAAATCTTATTTTCCCATGAATCATTATTTCTCATTAATCACAATAAATAGGTAATTACATGGTGTAACTGGATAATACAAAATAGGACAAAACATAGCCCCGACTATAAACTATATTGATAATATAAACTAACATATACACATACTGATTAATAATGAGGGTGAGGTTATTAGTGTGTATTAATGTATATATTATTTAGCTTGTATTCTTGGTCCACTTGTATGGCTCAGCCCTATACATACTTTGCAAATATTGTATAGTTTAATAATTATGTGAAGGCAATTTTTTGTGGGATAATAATTAGTTTACATGGTATCAGAGCTAAATATTTGATAATCCTTTCCTTGTCTTCATCCCCTTCTTAATTTCATCGTTTCTTGCCTCTTAAGTCTCTTACACTACCAGCCGACTACCTAATTACCGCAAGGATTCCACTATTTTTCAATCTCTCTCGTCTCTTTCATATATTCTTTCTTTAGCCATCATGGTTACAATTTAACATATGGCATTACAAACATTATAGATATCAATGGAATTTCTCCCATGTACGATTATATGTACAATATAATCCGTAATCGTGTGCCTCTTCCTACCTTCATGAAGACACACTCCATGCTTTTTGTCGAATAACAACACATAACCAAATTCACACTAGCACAGTTTAAGCCACGTACTCGGATAATTCTTCGTCCCTTAAAATCCTTGATATCGATCACTCGAACAACACCTATTAGAACACTAGTTTTTGAGGCAATAATTATCATGGTGGCCGCAGTGGGAGAAGTGGTTGGTGAAACTCTAGATGTGATGGTGGTCGTAGTTTCTTCATCAGACGATAACTGTCGCAACATGGGTGGGAGTACGGCTGGTACATGTGGGTCGCATCCATGGCAATCAAGCCTCTATCCCAACCCAACAACGGTGAATATTAATAAGCCTCACAAGCAGTAACTCTAGCCACAATTCAGGTGGCCTAATTTGCAAAACCATCCCTCATCCCAACAATGAAGCCACCTCCACTAGGTCACCCCTATAATGTGTTGCAATCTAGCATCCTTCCTCTATGGACTTGGTTCAGTTCTAATGTCCAAACTCCCATATGCCAATCAACATCACTATCACAAATTTTCAACACATTATCATTGAATGATTCACGAACAAATTGTTGGTACATGGATTATGGTGCCAATTCTCATGTTCACAAAAATGTTGGTATACTTTAGTCTATTAGTGAGAAATGTCATTCTCTTTATGTATTAGTCTGGTATTGATAAAAAATTCATGTAAGTGACAAGAGTCATGCCAACTTTTCTCAAACGAACCCATATTGCACTCTTACTCTTAGTATGTTCTGATCATTCCTAATATCTTCAAAATATCAATTTCTCTCTGCCAATTTACTCGTGATAGCAATTTTTATAGAATTTGACGAATCTGGGTTATTTTGTGAAGGATTATCTGGTCCGTCAAACCATTATGCAATGTGACAATTTAGTTGACGTCTACGTAATCACACATATATATCCTTACTATTTTGTTTCACTTGCTTGGTCTTTTTGACATCAATGTCTAGATCATCCCAATCAACAAGCTTTTCAATATTTAGTGTCTAGTCATTTGATTTCATGTTTAAATTTTAAATGTTCTAGTTATTACATGATTGTCAGTTTGGAAAACATGTCATATTTTTCTTATGTGTGGACCTCTCCATTTCCAACTGTTAGTAGTATTAAATATTATGTCATATTTTTAGACAAATTTTTTCATTTTCTTTGGGTATATCCGATGCATACTAAATTTGAAGCATTTTCTATATTTGTCAATTTTCGCTCTCGTTTTAAATATCAATTCTATTGTGATATTAAAGTTCGTTTAATGTGACAATAGTGGGGAGTTTAACGATAGCCAATTCCATAACTACGTGACTCCAATGGCATTCACCTTCATTTTTTGTGTCCTTACATCTCCCAACAAAATAGGGAGTCCGAATGAATGCTATGCACAATTCATCAAGTGGAATAGTGATTAAGGGTTAGGGTGCGATAAAGATTGTGATTAAGGGTTAGGGTGCGATAAAGGTTAGGATAGGATAGGTTTATGTGATCCGTTGAATTATAGAAATTTCAAATCTATCATCGGCTAATACTGAAGTGGTGATGGAATTACTGATAACATATTCTTAATAACTGAAACATTATGAAAGTGGAAAGCAACATAGGATACTTTATACCATAATGTGTTGCCTAGATTGTTTAATGGCATGACATTGAACATTTGAGGTAACGTTGTCGCTTGGTCTTGAAGTACTTGGTTGGATTTTGAAACCATGTCAACCGAATAGAAGTCATGGTTGGCTATAAAAATAGACATGGGTTGTCGGCCTGCCGTTGGTGGATGAAAAGAACTAGTAGGCTGCTAGAGAGGTGGTCCAATCGTGGATGGGATGTTAGGCACCTTGACAAAAACTAGAGCTAGACAGCTGGCTCGTATACGTTAAAAGAAGGTATGCCTAGAGTTGGGTCGGTCCGTTGAATGGAAGATAGGTCCAGGGGTGGGAGTACACCTTAAGGATCTCAATTGTTTTCTTGGTAATTTTGTGTCTTGTGACACTAGGTGTATGTTTTTATTTCACCAAAAATATGCTTCAGAGATTTTGGAAAATGCCAACATGCTTAATTGTAATCTTGACACTATACCTAGTCTAGCAGATGTGTTATAGTATCTTGCTTTTACTTGGCCATATCTTACTTATGTTGTTCAAAAAATTTGTTTCATTATGCATGGTATTCAGGATCCTTACTTCTCGAATTTTAAGAGAATTATTTGTTATATCCGTGGCACCACAAATTATAGGTTGCATCTTTATGCATCTCCATCACAGGGTCTCATAGCTCACTCTGATGCTGATTACTAGACGTTCCACCACATCAGGTTATTGTGTGCTTTTAGGACAAAAACGTTTTTCATGGTCTTCGAAACGAGAATGAACTATATTCCCATCCAACGTTGAGGCTGAATATCAAGGCGTTGCAAATGTTGTCGCTGAAACATGTTGGTCAAGAAACCTATTACGCAAATTACATCATCCGCTTGTCAAAGCTAGTAAGCTACCATTTGTTTTTGTAACAATGTTAGTGTATCATACTTGTCTAACAATCGGTTCAACATTAGAGAACACACACATCGAGATTGACATTCACTTTGTTTGTGAGCAAGTAGCCATGGGTTATGTTCAAATTCTCCAAGTTCGTTCTGCATCTCAGTATGGTTATATTCTTACCAAATGGCTACCTATGATGTTACTTTTTGATTTTAGATCCGGTCTCAAGGTTCAGAATCATCCTCTTGATCGGGATTCAAAGACTATTACTGTGTGTCATTTTATTTGTTATTTAGCTTGCATTCTCGTACCACTTGTATGGTTTCGCTTTGTATATACTTTGTAAATATTGATATATTCAATAATTATGAGATGAGAAATTTTATAGGAAAATAATACACTTTAATAGACAAATTAGTGGCTACTGGATATGAACGACAACAATCATGTTGGGCAATCGTCGTCATGGTGTCATCACTCATGCGTTTCTTATTTATTTCTTATTTGTAGCTTTTATACGCTTCCTATTCTTCTTTAAGGTTTTTTTTTTTTCACAAAATTTTCATAGAAATAACATTACAATTTTACTTTCTAAAATATCAAAAACAATTTTTCTCAAGGAAGCTAGATAGCCACAGTGCCTTGAGCGTGAGTCCACCCGTGTGCTTTATGTTGTGGGGTTAAAAGTATCCAATAAGAGCTTTTTAAAAGCTTTTTCAAATAAAAACATCTTATTATTTTAACAAACTATAGGAGAAACTCATTCAAAACCAAACTTTTTCAAAGAGCTTGCTAATTAGTAAACTTTATGGTTAGAGTTGTTTTCACAAATAATGTTATTACATTGATAAAAGAGCTTGCTAATTAGCAAACTTTATGGTTAGAGTTGTTTCACACATAATATTATTACATTGAATATATATATATATATATATATATATATATATATATATATATATATATATATATATATATATATATATATATATATATATATATATATATGCTCTTTGTATATATAAACGTTAATTGTTTTGTGGGACAATATAAAAGTTATGTGAAAAAATCTCTTCTATAGTATGTGTTTATAAAAGCTTTTTGGTTTGTTATTTGACAATGACATGAAAAAAAAAAAACACCAAAAGATTTGTGAAAAAACTCTCATATTTTTATGCTTTTAAGGTGGGGGAGTGTCTGCAAGAGGCGATAGATCGGCAGTGTGCGGGTTCCCCAACCCGCAAAAAAGGTGCATTTTCAATAAAAAAAAACAAAAATACGCTTAAAATAAATTTCTCATATCCCTATAAATACATCCATCTACCACATCAAAATTCACACAATTTTTCTACATTTCACAGCTCTCAAAAATCAATTCATTATATTTTAACTCTCTAAAAATAAAAAATGGCTGCATCATCCTCCACTCGCAGACTATAGACTCCAACCGAGGAAGTGACATTGGTAACCGCTTTCGTCGACAACAATGAGAATTTAGGAAACGCTTGCAAATTCTAGAAACGTATGGTGGAACTATTTCACAAAATAATGGGCACTGAAACTTATCAGTCTAGACACCAACTTAATAGCAAGTGAAAGGATTTGAACCTGGAATTGACAAAATTTAATGATTTTTACAACAACCTATCGACGAATCGTCAAAATTTAAATTATCGTTTTTATAATTTATTTTGTAATGATATGATTTTTTTAATTTAATGTTATATATCTTTTTTATTTTATTATTATATTTTAAATTCGTCTATATTTTAAATTAAATGTTATTTTTTGTTTTATTTATTTAATTTTAATATAGAAAGACTGATATAACATTAGGGGTTGGAAAATATGAGTTTTATAGTATTGTGGGTTAGAAAAATAGAAGTGAACGGAGAGAGAAAAAACTTATTGGCACCGTATTTTCACCGAGCCGCATTCTATCGTGAACCCGCACAACGCGATACCATCACACTGCCTCCCCCCTCTCCATATCCAATCATGTATCTGCTATGAACACGTCTAATCATTGAAAATTTAATTATTGCTTTGGTTAATCTGATTTTGATTTAAATACGATTAAAAGTGAATCAATACCTGAATTGTTCAATTATTATTCTTTTTGTCTCTAATCTTAGAGGAAAAGCTGAAATAATGTATGCTAACGGTATTGTTTAAAGAATGAATTTTTTGTTTCTTGGCATTTCCTCATTTAGTATTTGTACCTTCAAATTGTTCTCATGTTTAGAAAGTTGGGCCTATGCAGTTAAGAAACAGGAGGTTATGCTTGACACAAAAGTAGTCGACCCCTTATAGAAAGTCAAACAATTTGCATCTTTTTATCTAGAAGTTTTCTTGGCCACGAGATTGGTCATCTTGTCGTACTTAAATTAGGTGAGGTGATAAATACCGTTAACATAGAATGATATAACTAGTTGATGAATATATTGAATTTCAATCGGATTAATTTATTTATTTTAGTTTTGTTTCATTATGTTTATTTTATTCTTCAAGGTACTTCATAATCACAATAAAAGTCAAGTTTTAAGAAAAATAAAACAAAATAGTGTCGCTTGGAGCATCCACTCATTCCTCTTGTAAAAGCCTTGCAAAGATGTAATGGCATCACGACAGTTTATTTGGTGTCTCTAAAGTGGGAGGTATACGTATCACCTAGATGTCATGTAGGCATTCCTATTTGTTGCAAAATCATGTTTTGATTAATGATGTTTTGTTTCGTTTCAAACCCAGATACATAATCATATAAGATATATATATATATATATATATATATATATATATATATATATATATATATATATATATATATATATATATATATATATATATATATATATATATATATATATATATATATATATACTAGGTACATTTTAAGGGCCGTGCTCAGCACGGCCCACGACAGGTTAGTTGATTGTTCGAAAAACAAATGTAGAATGTTACAATTCGATGGATTTTTGAAAGTTCAATGTCATAATTAGAAAAACTAAAAGTAGCTTTTTTTGCTTGTTTTTTTTTTTGTTAAAAATTATGAAGAAGGCATAAGTTTGCAAAAAAAGAGACAATGAACCTCAAATTTAGCCATAAATTTTAGTAATGAAATATATGTACATGATGTCCTAAAATTGAACAATCATAAGCAACAAAAAGAGTTCTGCGGCCTTTGGTAGTACCAAAAAAAAAGAATGATATTCTTATCATAAAATAGCTTCTATGACATTGTCTATGTATTAATTGTCTTAACATGTTACAATTAATGAATTCGAAATATAATTATAATAGAATTTTAAAAGAAATTATACCTGGGCAAGGGTCAAATTAAATGAAGGTTAAGAGTCACTTTCTATTCCCTGATCACCAACAAATGTGAGACCTCCTTCAAGCCATGTTGTTAAGCCTGCCATAGCTTCAACTGCACATAAAACAGATACAATAGTTTAATTTGTCAAGAAGCAAATCTCCAAATCAGTTTAATTTAATTCGTAATTAAAGCAAACCAATCAATCAAATTTTCAATAACAAGTATGCATAATCGACCAATATGAAGTGAAATAGTTTCTTACAAGCAATGTTGACTAAAGTCATACTTGGATAGGGCACAAGTTAATCACAATGGACGATCAACAATAAAGGTAGCTGTTGCCATGTCAATAATTAAATATAAAATAAAGCAGTAACCAGAAGAACCCTTAACTAATCCTTTAATTTGTTGACTGGTGACGCACCATGCCTTCATTACCTCATCTCTAATTACACTTACATCCCTCTCGAAAGCAGCCAAAACATTACCTTGAAACCGAGTCGGACCTCGAAATGTTCCTTCACCTCTAATTGCACTTGCATCCCTCTCGAAAAACAACCACCTCAAACCAATCAAGTTGTTGACCATCTCTAATTAATCAAATAAAGTACAAACACTTAGTTAACAAAAATTTCACAAACCCTAGACCTTTACGAAAAAAATTACTTGAAATTAAAAAGAGCAAATGATTACTTGTGGTGTGAAGCATCCGCCAAAAAAGAGCAATTGTGCAGTAAATGATGATGAAAAAGAAAAAGCAACTCGCAATCTTGAGCTCTTCGATGTCCAGGATGAATTTAGGAGCAAGAAAAGTCATATTAATCCCTTTTGAGACTAAATTTAATTTTTTTACTCCAAAAAGACATCAAGAGTTAAGATACATGTGCAATATTAGTTTATCAGTCGGAAATGATCGAAAATTTCTGAAAGATCATAAAATTTCTATAAGAAAATTTTTAAATACAAAGAGTTTTAATGAAAAATATTGGTGCGTATATTTGGAGTTTTACTCAAGATTGTATAATAACCAAAATCTAGTATGTAACTTTAAGAGAGATAAAAATAGTAAAGTCCAACCCCAAATCGGATGGAAGTTCAAGATTTTCCTTATAGGCGTGTTGCATTTTTGGCATTCTTCGCTGGTTGATTGATGTCACTGGAGTATTTAACCAGGTTTGATGAGTTAGTTTTCTTTGAGTAGGAACTTTGATCAAAGCCATTTAATTGTTACCTCAATACTATCAAGAGTACTATCAAGAAATAGGAAAGGCTCTGTAAAAAACAAATTCATATTGATTAACAAATCAGACTAAAAAGGAACATTATCTAAGATCCCCAGTGATCCACAATATTTCTCTTTGTCGAAACCAAATAAGAACCAAATTTACATGAACAAAACTACCAAAAATCCCAAAACCATGATTTCAAGAAACCAAAAACTAAAACAGAAATAAAAACAACTTATGATCAATGTAACACCAAAAGTTAGAAGAGGAAACACATAAAGCAGACAAAAAATTTAGTTCTGGAGAGAGCAACAGGAGACCATATTAGGAACCTGATTCGTGAACCCTAGATTTTCGAAAGGGCGTGACTTAGGAGGAAGGGGCTAGAGAGAGACTGCCTCCTCTATTCAGTGAATTTGGGGAATTATGGAATGCACACAACTCCAAAATGAAGCAGAATAAAGAACTTACTGGTCACCGTCATTAAAAGCAACAACACGGATGAGGGGGAGGGGTTAAGGGGCTTCGGCCATACACACAGTAAACATGGTCCGTTTCCACCCTTTTCAATCTAAAGTACCGATTATTGATATGGAAGAAGTACGTACTCGTATCGATTTGTGATATTTTGGTGACAATCAATTTGAAACCCTCTCATGTGTTGTATCCTGTTCTCCTGTTCTGGAAGAAATAAAATCAAGCACAGTAGGAAGTTAATTTAAGAATCGATTCCAAATTCACAATCATCGAAATTTAATGAACAAAAAAAGGGTATTCGAGATTCAAAAATCGTACCCCTGCTTAGTTCAAAAGATGGAAGATAGACAATTGATAAATGAAGAAGATGACGTTAGAAACGATCACACCCGCGGAGAAGGGTTTCATCATAACAGAAATTTTAAGAACATTGAACCACCAAGTCGGATCCAGACCTTTGATAATGATAGGGTTTCTCAGTTTCTAGATAGAGAAAGAAGAAAGAGATCGTATGATGATTTTGGTCCCCTCTTTGAAACGTGTTGTCTTCAAGAACAAGAAGTTGACAAGAGAGCAATAATAAATACGTGCAGAAGATAATTAGGAGATGTATTGCTTGGTGGAAAGAAGCAAGCGGTGGAAGACACACATCGGTTAGGAAAGGGTGCGTGAAAGTTGAAAAGTCATGGCGTCGGTCGAGATGTATGAATAGTTGGCCGCCTGAGAGCCCTATGTGGAGTTGAGTAAGCGACCGAGAACAAAAGAAATGACGCGACGTTCTGGTGAATCGTATCTAGAAGATCAGCGGAATCGTCGAATTTGAAGCGGTATGAATCCAACTTGAAGTAAGATTGCGTCGTTTAGAAGATGATTATGTGGCGTCTTGAGAACCCTGTGTAGACGTGAATACGAGAAGTAGAAAAAACGGGTTTTCATATATAGTAATGATATATATATATATATATATATATATATATATATATATATATATATATATATATATATATATATATATATATATATATATATATATATATATATATATATATATATATATATATATATATATATATATATATATATATATATATATATATATATATATATATATATATATATATATATATATATATATAATCCTAATAAATAAGTAACTCAAAAACCATATGTCATCTTCTCATTGAATTTTCCACATGTCATTTTCTCATAATTTTAAATTTCTTAAAGAAAACTAATTGGTTTGAAACGAATCTAACTCCTTAATGATCGGTTTAATTATCATTCAATTTCAAATATAATTGTTATCATTCAATTTCAAAATTAATTGTTTTTTAATATCATATTATTTTTTAATGTGTAAAATGATTTGGGAGAAAATAGAGAGACAATTGACGTCATAATATTTTGAAAAACAATTCCAATCATAATAGTGAATTTGATTTTAGTACCGGTGACATTCTCATAATCAATTATATTTATCAAAATACAAAGTCGTAATAGTAAAAATCAAAAGCAAGATGTCACGATACACAAACAAATTTCTTATGTAAAAATTATTAATGTTTAGATATTCTTAATTAATATTTTTTGTATCATTCCGTGTAATACACGGGTCTTACAACTAGTATGTATATATATATATATATATATATATATATATATATATATATATATATATATATATATATATATATATATATATATATATATATATATATATATATATATATATATATATATATATATATATATAAAGGAGGAGTGAAAACAACAAATGTATACACTTGAAGCTTGCCTCCAACCGATATCTGCATCGCGCGACGGTGTTTCTGGACAACATTAGATGCCACATCGGATGTCATCCAAAACTGTTTGCCCATTCCTTTTAGCCTTATTATCATTATATATCTAGATAGGTACAGTAGATCTTATTATCATTATATATGTCAAGGTTTAAACGAAAACAAAGTCATATGTAAAGGGTTTCTATGCAATCAATGAACACAAAATAACCTAAGGTTCACATGCAACCCTAATATTGATCTATGTTTTCTTCTATGAAGATTAGAACTAAGAGCCTAAAGGATACAATTCAATTCTAAAGAATAATTAAGAAAACCAACCTTTGATCTTATGATCCTTTTAAGCAGCAGCAAAAGTATCCTGCCTCAGATGCAAGTCACACCCAAGGGATGGAAGAATCAGTCCAGCAGAGTGAATCCAGAGAGAAGATGGCGTGAATATGAGGTGCCAGGGGGTTCCTTTTATAGCCTCCTAGGGTTACACCTGAAACCCTAAGGAGCCTCCAAATGGACAAGGCTTTTGACCACTTGGACCAGGCTTACCAAAACCCTAATTAGGGTTTCGCCAAACCCTGGAGAAGCCTCCAGGTTGGTGCCACTTTTGGTCATTGGTTTCACCTGGCCAGTTATTCAACTATTGAATAAATGCCAAACCAGTCCCTGCACCTTTTAATTAATTAATTTAATCTCCAAATTAAATCCAATTAATTCTAGATTAAATCTCAATTAATTAATATAGTTTCTAATTAATATATTAACACTTAAATATATTAATAAACCATATATATATATTTTCTATTTGATTTATTATACAATTAATAAATCAACTATTCTCTCTACTGAACTATCTTTCCTCCACCCATGAGGGAAACCCAAATGGACTTTGCTTTTAATCATAAGATAAATACAATTATAAGTCATGTCTTAGACACCTAATCCAACAGTCTCCCACTTGGATAAGTCTATGACTTTAATTGTCCGAACTCTAACCCAGTCAATTCTATCCAAAGATAAGTGATCTGATGATCCTCCGTCCAACAGGATATTTTCAGACTCAAGACATGGACTAACATCAATCTTGGTCTGATACTCTGTTTCTCGATTTCTGATTTGCATACGACTTTAGAGACTACTAATTGAACACATCAATCAAGTCCCGGTTGGCCAACACTCTCAGTCAACTTCTAAATCATCGAGAGGCCTACATATATCTGTTTCCCATCGGGTCATGGGACGGATAAGTTTCGACTCATATGTCCATAACTTTTGCGGGTCTAAATACATACAACAATGCGTTTTATAGCACCGAGTTACTGGCGCGGTTTCGTATTGTCAATAAGTACTTGTATCGCAAATAACAGATCATATCTCTTCACTTAAAGATCACCGGATATTATCGTCTTAACATTGCTCGTGATATAATCCATGAAGCAATCTTGTTAAGCGTGGGTTTATCCAATACTCAAATCTCTATTTCTAAGTACTCATGAACGTTGCAGCAGTCTTACTGCAATGTCTAACTCTTTAGACAGTCTGTAACCATTTCATGACAGTCTTAATTCATACTTACTTCCTAACAGTATGATCGACTGTGGAGTTTTAAATAATCCAATTATTAAGGAAGTTAAACATGCAAATATAGAAACACAGAAATAAACAATTGACAAAGGCAGTAACAATACTCATTTATAAATCTCTATTATAAAATCACCGAGTCAATTACATTTATACTGTTACAAGTTTCTAATCTATCTAATTACTAAAACTAACATCATTTTTCAATCCAATGCTCCGAGCATGCTGATTGTGCTTGATCCTATTCAGAGCCTTAGTCAAAGGATCTGCAGGATTGTCCTCGGATGATACTCGCTTAACCAGTAAGTGCCCTTCTTCTATCTGATGTCGAATGTAGTGGTACTTTCTTTCGATATGCCTGGACTTTCCATGGTCTCGCGGTTCCTTTGCCAAGGCGACCGCTCCTTCATTATCGCAGAAAAGTTCCACTGGCTCCTGAATGCTCGGGACAACTCCAAGATCCCCGATGAAATTCTTTAGCCAAGCCGCCTCCTTAGACGCTTCACTCGCTGCGATGTACTCTGATTCGCACGTTGAATCAGCCACCGTTTCCTGCTTGGAACTTTTCCAAGTGACCGCTCCACCGTTCAAAAGAAATACCCAGCCCGACTGGGACCGTCCACTGTCCCTATCTGTCTGGAAACTGGCATCTGTATATCCACTCACTTTTAACTCATCACTGCCACCAAGGACTAATACCATATTCTTTGTCCTTCGCAGATACTTGAGTATGTTCTTGACTGCAATCCAATGTGCTTTTCCAGGATTACCCTGGTACCGACTAACCATGCTTAGTGCATAGGATACGTCGGGACGAGTACATGTCATAGCATACATGATCGACCCTACTGCCGAAGCATAAGGTACCTGATTCATTTCAGCAATTTCCTTCTCGGTACTCGGACTTTGAGTCTTACTCAATTTAACACCACTTAGGATTGGCAGCTCTCCCTTTTTGGAACTTTCCATGTTAAACCTCTTTAACACCTTTTCCAAATATGTACACTGGCTTAGGCCTATCAATTTTCTCTTTCTATCTCTAAGTATTCTTATCCCGAGAATATAAGCGGCTTCCCCTAGGTCTTTCATGGCAAAACACTTCCCGAGCCAAGCCTTAACATTTTGCAAGGTCGAAATGTCGTTTCCCATGAGCAGTATGTCATCAACATACAACACCAGGAAAGTGACTATACTCCCACTAGCTTTGACATATACACAGGACTCATCTTCACTCCTAGAGAAGCCAAACTCTTTGACTTTCTCATGGAAGCAAAGATTCCAACTGCGAGATGCTTGCTTCAACCCGTAGATTGATATTTCAAGCTTACATACTTTATCAGGGTGCTTAGTGTCTACAAAACCTTCTGGCTGACTCATGTAAACATCTTCAGTCAGTTTACCGTTAAGGAAAGCGGTTTTGACATCCATCTGCCAGATTTCATAATCATGAAACGCAGCTATGGCAAGCATTATCCTGATTGACTTAATCTTGGCTACTGGTGAGAAGGTTTCATCATAGTCAACCCCCGGGGTTTGAGTGAATCCCTTCGCAACCAGCCGAGCTTTATAAGTATGCACTTTTCCGTCCATGTCGGTCTTCTTTTTGAAGATCCACTTGCATCCGACTGTCTTTCGACCCGATACATTGTCAACCAAGTTCCAAACTTGATTGTCATACATGGACTTTATCTCGCTGTCCAATGCCTCTTTCCATTTTGCAGACTCGGGGCCTACCACTGCTTCACGGTAGCTAGCTGGCTCATCCAAATTAGTCAATGTACGATCACTGACTAACGTGTCTCCGTCCGAGGTAATATGGAACCCATAGAACTCGGGCGGCATGCTAACTCTACCTAAACGCCTAAGGGGCAACGAAATGTCAGTGGGTCCAACAGGAACTTCTTCCTCATGTTGGTTGCTAGTTTCTTCTAAGGTTGGTTCATCGGGCGTCTCCTGAATTTCTTCGAGATCGATCGTACTCCCACTGTCCTCTTTGGATATGAGTTCTCTCTCTCGAAAGAACCCCCGTCTTGCTACAAAGACCACGTCCTTGTTGGATTAGGTGTCTAAGCCATGACTTGTAATTGAACTTTTATCTTATGGTTAAAAGCAAAGTCCATTTGGGTTGCCCTCATGGGTGGAGGAAAGATAGTTCAGTAGAGAGAATAGTTGATTTATTAATTGTATAATAAATCAATAGAAAATATATATATAGTTTATTAATATATTTAAGTGCTAATATATTAATTAGAAACTATATTAATTAATTGAGATTTAATCTAGAATTAATTGGATTTAATTTGGAGATTAAATTAATTAATTAAAAAGGTGCAGGGACTGGTATGGCATTTATTCAAGAGTTGAATAACTGGCCAGGAAAACCAGGGACCAAAAGTGGCGCCAACTTGGAGGCTCCTCCAAGGGTTTGGCGAAACCCTAATTAGGGTTTGGTAAGCCTGGTCCAAGTGGTCAAAAGCCTTGTCCAATTGGAGGCTCCTTAGGGTTTCAGGTGTAACCCTTGGAGGCTATAAAAGGAACCCCCTGGCACCTCATTCTTCACGCCATCTTCTCTCTGGATTTACTCTGCTGGACTGATTCTTCCATCACCTGGGTGTGACTTTCATCTGAGGCAGGATAATTTTGCTGCTGCTTAAAAGGATCATAAGATCTAAGGTTGGTTTTTCTTGATTCTTCTTTAGAATTGAATTGTATCCTTTAGGTTCTTAGTTCTAATCTTCATAGAAGAAAACATAGATCAATATTAGGGTTGCATGTGAACCTTAGGTTATTTTGTGTTCATTGATTGCATAGAAACCCTTCAGTGGTATCAGAGCTAGCTTGTTTTCTTGTGTTTGATTATGAACTGCTTGAATTGTTTTGTGCCTAAGGGTTATTGGCGAAAATTAACCCTTGGGAGGAGGCCAAAATCGATCCCAAGGCTAGGGTTTCCTAACCCTAGCCGCCACCCTCCCTTGGTCCCCCTTGAATGCTTGATTTGCTTGCCTTAATTATGTGTTGTTATTTTTGGTATCTAAATCAACTAAAATAACTTGAACCCTAATTCCTTGGCTTGTAATTTTCGAAATTCATGGGACCATTACAGGTTAATTAATTTGATTAATTGGTAATCTGTAACCTAGATTTAATTAATTTAATTAATTGATTAATTAAAGGCAAATTAAATCTGCCTTAAGAATTAATTAAAATTTTCAAGAAAATTAGAATAATTTGAGAAAATTAGAATTTAATTAATTCTAAAGATATTTTAATGAGATTAAAATATATCTTATATATATTTAAAATTAAAAGTTAATTTAATATGTATAAGAAAATTGGTTAGTCTACCGCTAGTAAGCCTCATTCACAAAACTGTCCTATAAAGAGGGTATAAGGCGACTGACTATAAAATGTTAGTCTAATGGGTATCTACTCTTACCCACCGCTCTCCTGGTCAGTCGAGTGTCGTTAGCTGAACGGGTATGATAGAACCGCTAAGCCTCTTAAAAGTATAATGCTATAATTGAAAGTACTAGAACCCTAAAACAAATCCCAATCTAGTTACTTTAGGAAAATGTGAATTTGATGCTACCCCATGAAATTGCACATTGCACTTTATGAAACGTTGGTGGAGCGTGTGTGGTTTACCGGCACACCAATAGGGGTTCATAAAGAGTGGCAATGGGTGTCTCGGGTGTTATCATTGTTGATGGAGCGTGTGTGGTTTACCGGCACATCAATTTGAGATGATAATGGATCCCGAGAGCACCAAGCTAATTTGCATGGTTATTCACACCCGGTTTGTGATCCTCGGCATCCCAGTCACAAACGGTGGGGCATATCCGAGATTAAACATGCTATTGAACAGTTCAATAAATCTCATAAGAAACTAGGAATTCCATTTATAATAAGATTATTTTTCCGCGGTGGAATCGGCTGAATCGTCATTCGCCTACCTTTATAAAATTTGCTTATAGATTACGGCATCCCTCTTCTATGTTGCAAATTGTTATAGTTGGATCCTAGCCTTATTTTACATTGGGTTATTATAAGGACCGACAAGTATCTAATTAAACTTACCTTCTTTTATAGATGTCTTCTGCTGATCAATCCGCTCCCCAATCAAACTCCAGTGTTCCCTCAATCCTCTCACTATGTTCCAGGGTTCAATTGAACGGGACAAACTATAATGACTGGATTAGAAACATCAAGATGGCTCTGAGGTATGAGAACAAAGAGTATGTTCTCGAGACCGAGCTTGTCGATGTCGACCCCGAAACTGCTACTCCCGAGGAAATTGCCTCGTACCAAAAACATACTGATGATGCAACCAAAGTGGCCTGCATCATGATCGCCACAATGAACCCCGAATTGCAGAGAATATACGAAGACTACTGGCCCTATGAGATGCACAAGGAGCTTGCAGAAAAGTTCCGCAAGCAAGAGCGCATCGAGAGGTGCGAAGTGGTCAAGGACTTCACGAACAGCAAACCCAAAGATGGAGAGTCCATCTGCGCTCATGTGCAAAGAATGCAAGGTTACGTGGAGCGGCTTAGAAAGCTTGCGATGCCTGTACCGGAACAGTTGGCCGTTGACATAGTGCTTAACTCGTTGCCGAGTTCTTATGACCAGTTCAGGCTGGCTTATCATTTGAACAACAATCAGGCTAATATGACTGAGTTGCATCGCATGCTTCGAGTAGCTGAAGACGGGATGAAGGGTAAAAGTGTACCCTCGGTTAATCAGCCCGTTCTAGCCATTGGAAGTGGCAAAGGAAAGAAAAGGAAGGGCCCTCCTAAGCAAAATTGGAGGGAAAAGGTTCAGGCCGGGTCATCCAGTAATGGCTCGAGAACCAAGACTTCCCAAATTCCTTGTGTGGCCAACCCCGATGAAGCAAACTGTTTCTACTGCAAAGAAAAGGGCCATTGGAAGAGAAGCTGCCCCAAATACTTGCAGGATGTCAAGGATGGGAAAGTAAAGCCATCGACAGCAGGTATATACACTATCTCTAAAAACTCACCATCTTCTAATTCTTGGGTCCTTGATACAGGATGTGGTTTTCACATTTGTTCTGATATGCAGGGCCTAAAGGAAAGCAGGGAGGTGGAGCACGGTAGACTGAACTTGATCATGGGCAATAGGAGATCGTCCCCTGTTACCAAGATTGGAGTTTATAGTTTAGTGCTTAGTAGTGAAGTTTGTTTAGATTTATTAGATTGTTGCTATTCGCCAGAAATGGCAAGAAATATTATTTCATTTCACGCATTATTCAGACAAGGATTTCATTTTTCTTTTGATAATAATATTGGATCTATTTCTGTTTTCAAAAATGGTATTTTGAATTTTACTGCTTATCCTTGTAATGGTGTGTATGAAACTGTGAAATGTGTTGACAATCTAGGACAAAGTGTAAATTATATTGATTCTACTAGTGACGTGGAAAAGGCATGTCTGTGGCATAGTCGGCTCGGGCACATCAGCAAGAAACGCATCACCCAACTCCAAAAGGATGGAGTGTTGGAATCATTCGACCTCAAGTCGGATGATGTATGCGAATCTTGTCTGTTGGGCAAGATGACTAAATCACCTTTCAAAGGGTCTTTTGAAAGAGGTGAGGGTCTATTGGACATTATTCACACGGATGTGTGTGGTCCATTCAGATCAACCACAAAGGATGGCACGCGGTTCTACGTGACTTTTACCGACGATTTTAGTAGATACGGTTACATCTACTTGATCAAGCACAAGTCGGACACCTTTGAAAAGTTCAAAGAGTTTAAGAACGAAGTAGAGAATCAATTAGGCAGGAAGATAAAGATGCTCAGATCCGACAGAGGCGGAGAGTATCTAAGTATCGAGTTCCTGGACTATCTAAAGGAATGCGGAATAGTTTCGCAGTTGACACCTCCCAGGACACCACAGTTGAACGGTGTTGCAGAGAGGCGCAACCGAACCCTGTTGGACATGGTTCGTTCCATGATGAGTCGAGCTTCACTTCCCATTCACTTCTGGGGGTATGCCTTAGAGACTGCCGCCCATATCCTCAATCTTGTCCCAACTAAGAAGGTTGCGAAAACACCTCATGAGATGTGGACGGGGAAAGCTCCCTCGTTGGCACATATCAAGGTCTGGGGTTGTGAGGCTTTCGTTAGACGAGAGACTCAAGACAAACTCGCAGACAGAAGTGAAAGGTGTTTCTTCATTGGTTATCCCAAACAGTCCTTTGGATATCTATTCTACAGACCGAGCGAGGACGTGGTCTTTGTAGCTAGACGAGCAGTCTTTCGAGAGAGAGAGCTCGTATTCAAAGAGGACAGTGGGAGTACCATTGATCTGGAAGAAATTCAAGAGTCATCAGATGACGCAACCTTAGGAGAAACTAGCAACCAACATGAGGAAGAAGTTCCTGTTGGCCCGACAGATGTATCCTTACCTCTTAGGCGTTCTGGAAGGGTTAGCATGCCACCCGAGTTTTATGGGTTCCATATAACTTCGGATGGGGACACGTTTGTCAGTGATAGGACACTGATAAATTTGGATGAACCAGCTAACTACCAGGAAGCAGTGGCGGGCCCTGAGTCTGCCAAGTGGAAAGAGGCCATGGATAGCGAGATCAAGTCCATGTATGACAATCAAGTTTGGAACTTGGTTGACAATGTACCGGGTCGAAAGACAGTCGGATGCAAATGGATCTTCAAGAAGAAGACCGACATGGACGGAAAGGTACACACTTTCAAGGCAAGACTGGTTGCGAAGGGCTTTACTCAAACCCCAGGGGTTGACTATGACGAGACCTTCTCACCAGTAGCTAAGATAAAGTCTATTAGGATTATGCTGGCCATAGCTGCATTTCATGACTATGAAATTTGGCAGATGGACGTCAAAACCGCTTTCCTTAATGGGAAGCTGACTGAGGATGTTTACATGAATCAGCCAGAGGGTTTTGTCGATGCAAAGTATCCTAATAAGGTGTGTAAGCTTGAGAGATCAATCTACGGATTGAAGCAAGCTTCTCGCAGCTGGAATCTTTGTTTCCATGAGAAAGTCAAAGAGTTTGGCTTCTTTAGGAGCGAGGATGAGTCCTGCGTATATGTCAAGGCTAGTGGGAGTATAGTCACCTTTCTGGTGCTGTATGTCGATGACATACTGCTCATGGGAAACGATATTCCAACCTTGCAAGATGTTAAGGCTTGGCTTGGGAAATGTTTCGCCATGAAGGACCTAGGAGAGGCTGCCTATATTCTTGGGATTAGAATATTGAGAGATAGGAAGAAGAGACTGATTGGACTCAGTCAGGGTACATACTTGGATAAGGTACTAAAGAGGTTTAGTATGGAAAATTCCAAGAAGGGAGAGCTGCCTATCCAAAATAATGCGAAGCTGAGTAAGACTCAAAGTCCGAGTACAGACGAGGAAATAGCTGAGATGAGTCGAGTACCATACGCTTCGGCTGTGGGATCGATCATGTACGCTATGACGTGTACTCGCCCTGACGTGGCTTTTGCTTTAAGCATGGTCAGTCGGTACCAGGGTAACCCTGGAAGGGCGCATTGGATAGCTGTAAAAAATATACTCAAGTATCTGCGAAGGACAAAGAACATGGTGTTAGTCCTCGGTGGCAGTGATACCTTGAGAGTTGAAGGATATACAGATGCCAGCTTTCAGACGGATAGAGACAGTGGTCGGTCTCAGTCGGGCTGGGTATTCCTTTTGAACGGTGGAGCAGTTACTTGGAAAAGTTCCAAGCAAGAAACAGTGGCTGATTCCACGTGCGAATCAGAGTACATAGCAGCAAGTGAAGCGTCAGAGGAAGCGGCTTGGCTGAAGAACTTTATCGGTGACCTTGGAGTAGTCCCGAGTATTCAGGAGCCCTTGGAACTGTTCTGCGATAATGAAGGTGTGGTCGCCTTGACAAAGGAACCGCGAGATCATGGAAAGTCCAGACATATCGACAGAAAGTACCACTACATCAGGCATAGGGTAGAAGAAGGTCACCTCCTTGTAAAGAGGGTATCATCGGAAGATAATCCTGCAGATCCCTTGACAAAGGCTCTGAGTAGGATTAAGCATAATCAGCATGCTAGGAGCATTGGATTAAGAGATGATATAAGTTTTAGTAATCAGATAGATTCGAAACTTGTAACAATGTATTGTATTTGACTCTTGTGATTTAATAATAGAGATTTATTATGGTTCACTACTCTTGTCAGTACTTTATCATTGTGTTTCATTTTGCATGTTTTACTTCCTGAATAATTGGATTATTCAAATATCCACAGTCGATTACACTTTAAGGGAGTAAGTGTGAAGTAAGACTGTCATGAATTGGTAATAGATTGTCTAAGGAGTTAGACATTGCAATTGGATTGCTGAACCATTCGTGAGTACTTGGAAATGGAGATTTGAGTATTGGATAAACCCGCGCTCAATGGATTGCTTCATGGATTACATCACGAGCAATGTTGAGACGATAATATCTTTTGATCTTTAAGCTAAGACATATGAGTTATGATTTATTAGACGGTTGTTCATTGATAATATGAAAACGCATCGGTAACTCGGTGTTATAAAACGTATTGTTGTGAGTGATTTGTCTGGTAAAAGACATAAGTATATGAGTCGAAGTTTATTCGTCCCTTGACCCTAACGGGAAACAGATATCTGTAGGCCTCTCGATGATTTTGAAGTTGACTAAAATGGTTGGCCAACCGGGACTAAATTGGTAGTCTAAGAGTCATATGCAAATCGGAAATCGAGGAACAGTGAATCAGACCAGATTGATTTTATCCATGTCTTGAGTCTGAAAATATCTTGTTGGACGGAGGATCATCTGATCACTTATCTTTGGACAAGAACTGACTGGGTCAGAGTTCAGACAATTAAAGTCATAGACTTATCCAAGTGGGAGACTGTTGGATTAGGTGTCTAAGCCATGACTTGTAATTGAACTTTTATCTTATGGTTAAAAGCAAAGTCCATTTGGGTTGCCCTCATGGGTGGAGGAAAGATAGTTCAGTAGAGAGAATAGTTGATTTATTAATTGTATAATAAATCAATAGAAAATATATATATAGTTTATTAATATATTTAAGTGCTAATATATTAATTAGAAACTATATTAATTAATTGAGATTTAATCTAGAATTAATTGGATTTAATTTGGAGATTAAATTAATTAATTAAAAAGGTGCAGGGACTGGTATGGCATTTATTCAAGAGTTGAATAACTGGCCAGGAAAACCAGGGACCAAAAGTGGCGCCAACTTGGAGGCTCCTCCAAGGGTTTGGCGAAACCCTAATTAGGGTTTGGTAAGCCTGGTCCAAGTGGTCAAAAGCCTTGTCCAATTGGAGGCTCCTTAGGGTTTCAGGTGTAACCCTTGGAGGCTATAAAAGGAACCCCCTGGCACCTCATTCTTCACGCCATCTTCTCTCTGGATTTACTCTGCTGGACTGATTCTTCCATCACCTGGGTGTGACTTTCATCTGAGGCAGGATAATTTTGCTGCTGCTTAAAAGGATCATAAGATCTAAGGTTGGTTTTTCTTGATTCTTCTTTAGAATTGAATTGTATCCTTTAGGTTCTTAGTTCTAATCTTCATAGAAGAAAACATAGATCAATATTAGGGTTGCATGTGAACCTTAGGTTATTTTGTGTTCATTGATTGCATAGAAACCCTTCAGTCCTCGCTTGGTCTGTAGAACAAGTATCCAAAAGACTGTTTCGGGTATCCGATGAAGTAACACCTTTTACTTCTTTCCGCGAGCTTATCTGAAGTATCTCGTCTCACGAATGCTTCACAGCCCCAGACTTTGATGTGTGCTAACGAGGGAACTTTCCCCGTCCACATCTCGTGCGGTGTTTTCGCAACCTTCTTGGTTGGGACAAGATTTAGGATATGGGCGGCAGTCTCTAAGGCATACCCCCAGAAATGGATTGGAAGTGAGGCTCGACTCATCATGGAACGAACCATGTCCAACAAGGTTCGGTTGCGTCTCTCTGCAACACCATTCAGCTGAGGTGTTCTTGGAGGCGACAACTGTGAAACAATTCCACATTCCTTGAGGTAATCGAGAAACTCGATACTAAGATACTCACCGCCTCTGTCAGATCTAAGCATCTTTATCTTTCTGCCCAATTGATTTTCCGCTTCATTCTTAAACTCTTTGAACTTTTCAAAGGTATCCGACTTATTCTTGATTAAGTAGACATATCCATATCTACTAAAATCGTCGGTAAAGGTCACATAGAACCGCGTGCCATCTCTAGTGGTTGTTTTGAAGGGACCACACACATCAGTGTGTATGATATCCAACACACCTTCACCTCTTTCAAAGGAACCTTTGAATGGTGATTTTGTCATCTTGCCAAGTAAGCAAGATTCGCATACATCATCTGACTTGAGGTCGAATGATTCCAACACTCCATCCTTTTGGAGTTGGGCGATGCGTTTCTTGTTTATATGGCCAAGGCGACAATGCCACAGACATGCCTTTTCTACACCGCTTGAAGCATCAATAGTTAACACATTTTTACCATAATTATCAACACACATAATAGATTCATAAACACCATCACAAGGCATAGCATTAAATATAAAAACATCATTTTTGAAAACCGAAATTGAACCATTCAATTTATTAAACTCATAATAAAAGCCTTGTCTAAATAGTGCATGAAAAAAATTATGTTCTTTGCCATATCTGGCGCATAGCAACAATTATGTAAATCTAATCTAACTTCACTGCTCAGCATCAGTCCATAAACTCTAATCTTGGTAACAGGTGACGTTCGCCTATTGCCCATGACCAGGTTCAGTCTGCCATGCTCCAGTTCCCTACTTTCCTCTAGGCCCTGCAAATCAGAACAGATGTGAAAACCACATCCTGTATCAAGGACCCATGAACGGGAAAAAGATGAGTTATTAGATATAGAATACGTACCTGCCTGTGACGGTCTCACTTTACTGTCCTTGACATCCTGCAGATACGTTGGGCAGCTCCTCTTCCAATGACCCTTCTGCTTGCAGTAAAAGCAGTCGGCGTCTTTGGGGTTCCGAACATGTGGAATTCCGGAAGACTTACCTTTCGGGGCACCGCTAGATGACCCGACGTGAGTCTTTTCCCTCCAGTTCTGCTTAGGAGGGCCTTTCTGTTTCTTTCCCTTTCCGGAGCCAATAGCCAGGACAGGCGGGTTGACAGGGAGCACAACTTTTCCCTTCATCCCGTCCTCAGCCGTACGCAGCATGCGGTGTAATTCAGCTAGGTTTGCCTGGTTGTTGTTCAAATGATACGCCAGTGTGAACTGGTCATAAGAACTGGGTAAGGAGTTCAGCACTATGTCAACTGCTAAATCCTCATGAACCGGCATTTCCAGCTTTCTAAGCCTTTCCACATAACCATGCATCCTCTGCACATGTGCACAGATGGACTCGCCCTCTTTGGGCTTGCTGTTAGTGAAAGCTTTTACAACCTCACGCCTCTCGATGCGCTCTTGCTTGCGGAACCTTTCCGCGAGCTCTTTGTGCATCTCGTAAGGCCAATAGTCCTCATAGATACGCTGCAGTTCAGGGTTCATAGTAGCGATCATGATGCAGGCCACTTTGGTTGCATCATCAGAGTGTTTAGTGTACGCAGCGATTTCCTCGGGAGTAGCGGTTTCAGTGTCCACATCAACAAGCTCGGTTTCTAGAACATACTCTTTATGTTCAAACCTTAGAGCCATTTTGATGTTGCGGATCCAGTCATTGTAGTTGGTGTCGTTTAACGTCACCTTTGAGCATAATGACAGAATCGAGGTGACATTACCGGGATTTGAGTGGGGAACGGATTGGTCAGAAGACATCTGAACAAGAAGAAGGTAGTTTTAATTAGATAGAGTAATAATAATAATCCTCATATTCACCCAAGAATAAATACGAGGCTAGGATCCTACAATAACAATCTATAATACCGAAAAGGGATGCCGTAATCAATATTGCAAATTTTACAAGATAGGCGAATGATGATTCAACCAATTCCACCGCGGAAACATAATCATATTATAATGGAATTCCTAGTTTGTTTGAGATTTACCGAACTATTCGATAGCATGTTTTAATCTCGAGAATACGCAGCTGTTTGTGACTAGGATACCGAGGATCACAAACCGGGTGTGAATAACCATGCAAATTGCTTGGTACTCTTGAAGTCAATTGTCATCTCTAATTAACGTGCCGGTAAACCACACACGCTCCGTTAATAATGACAAGATCAAGAAACCCATTGCGACTCTTTGTGGACCCCAGTTGGCGTGCCGGTAAACCACACACGCTCCACCAACGTTCCACAAAGTGCAATGTGCAATTTCATGGATTAGCATCAATTCACATTTTTAACCTAAAGTAACTAGATTGGGATTTGTTTAGGGTTCTAGTACTTTCAATTATAGCATTATACTTTTAAGAGGCTTAGCGGTTCTATCATACCCGTTCAGCTAACGACACTCGACTGACCAGGAGAGCGGTGGGTAAGAGTAGATACCCATTAGACTAACATTTTATAGTCAGTCGCCTTATACCCTCTTTATAGGACAGTTTTGTGAATGAGGCTTACTAGCGGTAGACTAACCAATTTTCTTATATATATTAAATTAACTTTTAATCATAAATATATATAAGATATATTTTAATCTCATTAAAATATTTTAGAATTAATTTTATCTTAATTTTCACAAATTATTAGTATTTTTTTGAAAATTTTAATTAATTCTTTAAACTGATTTAATTGGTCTTTTAATTAATCAATTAATTAAACCAATTAAATCTAGGTTACAGATTACCAAATTAATCAAATTAATTTATCTGTATTGGTCCCTATGATTTTCGAAATTCACATGCCAAAGAATTAGGGTTCAAGTTATTTTAGTTGATTTAGTTACCAAAAATAACAACACATAATTAAGGCAAGCAAATCAAGCATTCAAGGGGGGGGGGGGGGACCAAGGAGGGTGGCGGCTAGGGTTAGGAAACCCTAGCCTTGGGATCGATTTTGGCCTCCTCCCAAGGGTTAATTTTCGCCAATAACCCTTAGGCACAAAACAGTTCAAGCAATTCATAATCAAACACAAGAAAACAAGCTAGCTCTGATACCACTGAAGGGTTTCTATGCAATCAATGAACACAAAATGACCTAAGGTTCACATGCAACCCTAATATTGATCTATGTTTTATTCTATGAATATTAGAACTAAGAGCCTAAAGGATACAATTCAATTCTAAAGAAGAATTAAGAAAACCAACCTTTGATCTTATGATCCTTTTAAGCAGCAGCAAAAGTATCCTGCCTCAGATGCAAGTCACACCCAAGGGATGGAAGAATCAGTCCAGCAGAGTGAATCCAGAGAGAAGATGGCGTGAATATGAGGTGCCAGGGGGTTCCTTTTATAGCCTCCTAGGGTTACACCTGAAACCCTAAGGAGCCTCCAAATGGACAAGGCTTTTGACCACTTGGACCAGGCTTACCAAAACCCTAATTAGGGTTTCGCCAAACCCTGGAGAAGCCTCCAGGTTGGCGCCACTTTTGGTCCTTGGTTTCACCTGGCCAGTTATTCAACTATTGAATAAATGCCAAACCAGTCCCTGCACCTTTTAATTAATTAATTTTTTATATTTTATTATATTAAAAAAATTGAACATATCCAAATTTATTAATTTGTATTCCTTTTAAATGGATATACATATCAATATAATTTTTTTATAAAGATAATCGTTCTCGCGTTCTCTACTTATGATTTTACTCTCTTTTGAAATTATATATATATATATATATATATATATATATATATATATATATATATATATATATATATATATATATATATATATATATATATATATATATATATATATATATATATATATATATATATATATATATATATATATATATATATATAATTTAAATAATATTTCGCCAATTGTCGTCTAATATCATGTGTTAACCAACATCCATAAAGGGGAGGCTGCGTTGACTAGGATGAGGACGAAGACTGGGATTACCAAAGAGAAACCAGGATGTACCCTATTTCTTGATCCAACATTGACTTTGATAAATATTAATACATAAAACGAACATCTCATAAAAACCCAAACTATTTTCGTCATATGCTCGAAAAAACCACTATATATATTTTTAATAGACTAAAACCCTTATGTTTTCGAAACCGCTCTATTCAATCCTAATACCCGGTCACTACAGGTAACCGGTTTCATACAGCTTACTTGGACTTGATTGATATTTTATTACATGGCCTGGAGCCTGTGACTTATTAGGAAGGGTAAAAAGTTATGGCATAAATTTAGTGCTTCGATCGACCCTATGAAGAACAAATCACAAGTTTAATTTGGAATTAGATTGCAACAAGGTTAAATTCGACATGCAGCAAGGTTTATCATCCAAAAGCAGCAATGTTAATTTGGAATCACATCAAGACAAATCACTGTAATAACGAATTGCATCATCCACAAACCAAGGTTAATTCCAATTTTGCTTTTGACTTCTCTTTTAATCCAATTCATAGCTTTAGTTAGCATCCTTATTATCAGTTTAATTAATCTAAATCATCGATTTTGCTTTTGACTCCGCTTTTAATTCAACAATTGTTGGCGGGATCAACAAAACCCACCTCCGATAAATTCACCTTTGTGTGGGAATTTTTTTGTCCAACAACATGTACCATTTTTAAGTTACACCACTTTAGTTCAGTTTCTTTCCATTAGCTATTCAACAAAACTGGTACCTGTTGACACAAAAACCGAATTAAATATATGAAGGTTTAAAGTGATGATTTCGATTAAAAACGAAGTCAGATATTTTGGTTTAATAATTTCATGGGAATTTGGATTTTTCTTTTATAGTGACTTGGTACCTGCTAACTCAAAAAAGGATATTTGTTCGTTGTGGCAAAAAAATGGTCCCTGTTAACACAAAAGAACTTGGTACCTGCTAACTCAAAAATTGTTTTGTTAAAATTGGTCCTTGTGACTATTTGGAAGTGAATTGCTATTGTATACATTTCTAATGAACATTTAACAAACATGTATGGCTTCAACTTCAAATGATGAATGTAGATTAGGAACTAGATGGGATAAAACGCTATGCCTTTTGTATTGAGTTTTTTTGCATATGATGTATGTTTCCTTTAAATTAAATATTCGTGCTCTTTTGTTAATGGAATGGTTAGTTTATTTGATGTCTTTTGTCATACAATGATGGATGTTACAATGCTGTAAAAATGGTCCTAAAAGTGCTATCAAAATGGTCTTATAATGTCGTAAAAAACTCATGTAAATGATGTCAAAAAACTCATGTAAATGTTATACAAAACACATGTAAATGATGTCAAAATGGTTGTCTAATGTTGTCAATTTAATTGCTTAAAATTGACATATTAAGTTTTTTTAAGTCATGTAAATGTTGTCAAACACTCATGTAAATGCTGTCAAAAACCCATGTACATGCAGTAAAAAACTCTTGTAAATGCTGTCAAAATGGTCGTATAATGCTGTTAGATTAATCTCTTAAAATGGACCTATTAAGTCATGAAAATGTTGTTAAAAAACTCATAAAATGTTGTTAAAGTTTGAGATTAAAATGGACCTATTAAGCTTGTTAAGTATGTAGAGTCTAATCTGAACCGAGGAAGCATTATGGCTGAATAATATCAATAGGGCGAAGCAAGCATGGACTAAGGCAGTCGGCCAATGTTGTTGGAAGGTTGAGCTTCTGCCGGATCAATTCTCCTCGTCCGAAGAGACGTTCTTGGCAGATGCCGTGAATACAACAACCTACTTAATCAACCGAAGACCCTCAGTCCCCTTGGGGTTCAAGATTCCTGAAGAGGAATGGCGAGGTCACGATATTTCCCTCAACCACTTAAGGATTCTCGAATGTATCTCATATGTCAAGGTAAAGAACAGCGAGAAATATAAGTTAGAGGCCAAGTCGAATAATGCTTCTTTATTGGGTAATGACATGGTTATCATTGCTAGATAACCATAGTAGAATGGTTATCAGAAGTCGGGACGTGACATTCAATAAAAATGCCTTGAATAAAGACACTCTCTCAGAAACTAAAGAGTGAAGTAAGTCGTCCAAAGAAAAGGAGCAAGTGGGTTTGAAGGGTGACATCTTGAAGCTTTCCGAAAAAGTGTGGGTAGGGACTCCGGAAGCAGTGAGAGTTATGAAGAAGCATCCAGTAGTACCGAAGATAGTGGGATTGAATCTGATGAGGAAGGTAACACCAAAGACCGAACCAAAGCTGATGAATAAGTTATCTACTGCTAACCGAGAATGTGGAACCAAAATCTTATCTTGAAGCCTTGATGATGAATACTTTGTACAGTGGAAGAAAACGATGAAGGATGAGATAAACTCACTTGATAATAACGAGACTCGGTCTCTTGTCAAGTTACCAGCAAAGAAGAAGGCATTGCCAAACAAGTGGGTGTTTCGAGTCAATGATGAGGCTGATGGAAGTAAGAGGTATAAATTAAGATTGGTAGTGAAGGGTTTACAATAGAAAGATGGTGTTGATTACAACGAAATTTTCTATCCGATTGTGAAGATAACCACAATCAGAACAATATTTAGGATCGTTGCATCCGAAGACCTCTACCCTAATCAACTTGATGTCAAGACTGCGTTCATGCATAGTGACCTAGAAGAAGACATCTACATGGCACAAACCAGAAGGTCTTGAGATTGATGGGAAAGTAAACCTGGTGTGCAAACTAAAGAAAAGCCTCTACGGACCGAAGAAAGCTCCAAGGCAGTGGTACTTTAAGTTTCATGACTTCATTAGGATAAATGGGTTTCGAAGATATGATAGCGACCACTACTGCTAGCGAAAGCAACCTAAGTACTTGTACATCATCTTGCTCCTCTATGTTGATGATATGTTGGTTGCAGGTGTCAACATTCAAGAGATCAACATGCTAAAACAGCAGTTGTCCAAGGAGTTTCAGATGAAGAATCTCGAACCTTCTAAGCAAATATTGGGCATGAGCATTGTTAGAGACCAGACCGAGCTTCAGACTTGATTAAATTGTCTCAGGATAAGTACATCCTAATAGTTTTGGAGAAGTTCAACATGGCATGTGCTAAGGTCCGAAGTACCCTGCTTGGAAGCCACTTAAAGCTTTCAAAAGAAAAATATCCAAAGACGGATAGAGACAAGTAAGAAATGGCTAACGTTCCTTATGTGTTGGCAGTTTGATGTACGCAATGGTGTGTACAAGGCCAGACATTGCGCATACAGTGGGTGTCTTCAGCAGGTTCATGTCAAATCCAGGGAAGGAGCATTGGGAATCTGCTACTTGAAGGGAACCCTCAGACGCAACCTTAAGTTTTGAAAGGTAGACGGTGGTCCATGAAGGCTTCATCGATGCGTATTTAGGGGGTTGTGCGAATTCAGGGAAGAGAACGACTGGCTACCTTTTCATAGTTGGAGGAACCACAGTCAGCTGGATGTCCACATTACAGAAGAGTGTAGCTCTTTCAACCACCGAAGCAAAGTATATGGCCCTTGGAAGAAGCTAGCAACGAGCTATTGTGGTTGAAGAACTTTCTACCAGAATTAGGACAAGAGTAGAAGGACTATGTGTTGCATTTTGATAATCAAAGTGCAACCCATCTGACGAAGAATCCGGTGTTTCACAGTAGGACGAAACACATCAAGATGGGGTACTATTTAATTCGTGAGAAGATATCTGAAGGCACCTTTATCTTGAGGAAAATCCTTGGAGTGAAGAATCCTTCAGATATGTTCACCATGGTGGTCCCATTATGAGAAGTTGAAGTTGTGTATGATTTCAACCGGTCTTCTGTAGAAATAGGCGATGACGAGGAACTAGGGAGAGAGAGTCTCGTTGGTTACAGCTTGGTGACAGAAAAATCAATTTTTAATTAGTCTCTAAGCGGGAGATTGTTAAGTATGTGGAGACTAATCTGAATCGAGAAAAGCATTACGGCTGGAGAAGATCAACAGGGCGAAGTTGAGTTGTAGCAAACCTAGATGAGGTTGAGGACTTGTTTAGCTACTTAGCTAATGTGAGATTTTCCGAGTACATGTCCCTAAAACTATATTTGTGTGAGTTGTTTTATAAATATGTTTTTGCATTCATCATATGTGATATGTGCTATACTAAGTATATTTTTGCATTTATAAAAAGATAAAATGACTAAAATAGCCTAATCCCTTAAGGGTTTGCCTCAAAATAGCCAAAAAATCGGGTCCTGCCTCAAAATAGCCAAGGAAAACGCAGGCCGTAGGGGGCGCCTGCGTTTTCCTCACTTTATCTACGTATTGGTCTTTGACGCAGCCACAGGCTGCGTTTTCGTGCCTATTGGCTGCGTTTTGGCCTTGTGGCTGCGTTTTGCTTGGTTAGGGCCGGGTATATAAACCCAAAAAAAAAACAATTTTTTCGATCCCGTAAACAACAAACGCTCTGAAATGGCTTCGCAAGATTTCTCCTCGTGGAAACAGGTACGTGTCAAATTTCATGTTCCTTATTTGTATTAGTTATCGATTTAGTTGTTAGATTATTTGATCGTACAAAATATTATGCACAATATACAAGTTTTCAATGCACAGAAAAGTGGGTTTATGAGGAAAACGTAGGCCATGGGGAGGAAAACGCAGATAAAGGGCTTATCTGCGTAATCCTCTGGGGTTTGCTCAGAGGAAAACGCAGCTAAGGGCCTTCATCTGCGTTTTCCTCAGAGGAAAACGCAGAAAATGCCCTTAGCTGCGTTTTCCTCTGAGCAAACCCTAGAGGATTGCGCAGATAAGCACCTTATCTGCGTTTTCCTCCCCATGGTCTGTGTTTTCCTCTCCCTTGGCTGCGTTTTCCTCTGGTAGCTGCTTTGTGGTCGTTTTTTTTTCGAAAACCTTAATGATTCACACTAACGTTGTTTTTACCGACATTTACAGCATGCTGATAAGAAAACGCCACCGGAAATTAATTTGAAAGGCACGGGAAATAAGATACGGGAGGTGGTAGATCGTCTAACACCACCGCAACGGGCAATATTCGCTACCACCGTATTCGCGCCTCATGGGGATGCTCCTGTTGCGAAAGGAGACCCGTTACCGTGCAGTTATATGTTCATGCACGAGATCCGGCCCCAAAACGAAAACGACGGAAAGGAACAACTTCATTTTTTACTGGGAAATAGCTACCTGTCGTATGGAGCCGAAGAATTCTGTTTGATAACGGGATTAAAATTCGGTCGGGTTGCAGGATCTAGACGGTTAATGAAGAAGGTCCAATCAACATTTGTGGAACGCGTTTTCGGGGAGGGGATGAAACCTGCGGATTTGGCAACGGGGGATCTACACACTGTTATTTTACAACCACGTTTTCGTGAAATATCTGACGAGGACGCCGTTAGGTATGTATTGTTATACATTTTGTGTGCCGGTTACCTTTCAAAAGAGAAAAATGAAAAAGTAACCGTTGAATGGCTTTCGGTGGCGGAAAACTTTGACGATTTTAACAGGTAAATAAAATTTAATTTGTTTTATAAAAGAGTAATATTATAGATTACTTAAATTTAATAACATTTTTATGTCTATCTGATATCCTTGGGGGACTCAGATATGGGAACATGAATATACACAGTTAAAAAAAATATACACCAATATCGAAGATCACGAGAAATTGCCTGCTCCCCGAAAAGCATTAAGGATGTCTGTTTCAGGTTATTCATATCCGTTTAAGGAAATTTGTTTCAGGTTATTCATATCCATTTATAATTTCAAATTTTTGAAGAAAGTTTGATATAATTTTAATATTTTGTCATAGATTTGGATATGGGAAACCATACCGGCTCTCGAGGGTATATTTTGCCGACGGATAAATGAAAATATTCCCAGATTTGCAAGGCGGCAGCAAATAAAGAAGATGGCTGCAGACCAAGTAAAAACTATTTACAAAATGACAATGACCCAATCAGAATATTATGCCTTATACGTGGATTATGTTATGTCATCTATGCCGCAGATTCCTACTCACCTTCGGGATGACTATAGGCGAAAGGATATGTCATCGTCGAGCACCTCTTGCTCGAGTGAAGGGCCGTTGGGCTCAGGTCGTCGCAAAAGAGAGCCAGCAATACCAACGTTAATTAGCAAACTTTTAAAGAAAGTTGAGAAAAATGTTGCTAAAAGATTTGATCAACTTGAAGAGAAACTTCTAGATACAATCAGAAAACATAAAGAGGTCGTGGATGAACCGGGCATGGATGACGAATTTTTTGATCCCATCAACCAACATGTGGATGGAATGGTAAAATCCATTGTGTTTATATATATATATATATATATATATATATATATATATATATATATATATATATATATATATATATATATATATATATATATATATATATATATATATATATATATATATATATATATATATATATATATATATATATATATATATATATATATATATATATATATATATATATATGTGTGTGTGTGTGTGCGTGTGTGTGTGTATATATATATATATATATATATATATATATATATATATATATATATATATATATATATATATATATATATATATATATATATATATATATAAATAATGAAATTTATATGACAGTCATTTTATGGAGATGCGACGCCGAGACACGACGAACAAGAAGAAGATGAAAACAGGAACGATTGTGAAGACGATGATGAGGTGACGGTGAGTGAAGTTCCGCCACCAAGTTTCAAAGCTAGGCGAAGAAATGCTTCCAAGTACTTTAAGAGTCCTTTTACACAGGTACTGTATTTGTTTATGTTTTAGACAATATCCTTACGGTTTATTATACAATGTTGAATTTAATATACAATTTACTTTTGTAGATGGAGGATTCAACAGTTAAACAGCGGCGAGGAAAGCGAGTTCAGGAGCCGGTTACTGAACAGCCTAGGACGGGCCTCATACAAGCGAGTTCTGGTATTTGTTAGTTTATTAATGTTATTAATTTGAACAAATTTGTTTTATCTTGCAGCATGTAACTCTTTGGATCCAACTATTATTAGAGAAGTGGGTTGAAGGAGACAACTGGTGTATTATGCCTTCAAATTTCTTCCCTAACGCTAGTCCACGAATTTGGAGGAAACTGGCATCTGGTGAAGGTACTGAAACCCATATGAGCCCGGCTTGGTGGACAGTGGATCGGGTACGCATATGATATTTCAATGTTTATATATATATATATATATATATATATATATATATATATATATATATATATATATATATATATATATATATATATATATATATATATATATATATATATATATATATACATATATATATACATATATATATATATATATATATATATATATATATATATATATATATATATATATATATATATATATATATATATATATATATATATATAAGTTTAAGGTCGTTAATAATAATCGAATTTATTTCAGGTGTTTTTTCACATAAACGTTAAAGAGGCACATTGGATGTTAGGAGAATTACGTTTGGACACCATGAAAATCCACATTTACGATAGCTTCCTACAAGGTCATTTCTACGATCGCCTGGTACAACAAGGGCACATCCAGACTTTCAAAAAGCAGGTTGTTGCCCTTTTGGATTCAATCAACTATTGGCAGAATTGAGGCATCCCTCGAATAGACGTTGATTTGGAGTTCATCATGGAAACATGGGTGCCTCAACAGTCTGGGCCATTAGGAGATTGTGCTGTTTGGTCTTGTTTATTGTTAGAGTATGCTATATCTGGGGTTCGGGTTCCTGTACAGGGGGACGAAGATTATACTCCCACAGATTACGCAGCTAGGAAGTTTCGTGAACGTATGGGTCGTATTTATTGGGCTTCCCGTTCAAGTTATTATTAGACGGTGTATGTGAAAATAAATTGTAGAGGATTTATTTCAATGTTATAATTTTGAGTATTTATGTCGTTATAAGATTCTAAAAACTTGCATCTACACAACGTTTTAGGTAGAATACTTCATTACACACAAAAAAAACATTACAACGTCATGGAAAGTAGCTGACATCCGTCATTTGCTAACATTCATAAAAACTAAAAATACATATAAAAGAGGACCATACCTTAAACATAAACATAGGACTTAGGGAAGAATTTGAGATAGGTGCAAGCGGGCAGTGTCTTTGTGACATTCAAACAGACTGGTGTACTGTTCAATGAGACAAACTGCATTACGGAGAGTTTCACTTCTTTCTTGTAAAGTAGATTGCTGCCCAGATAATTGATTGATTGTAGACATTGTTGACATAAAACGTTGAATATCTACAGGCATTTGGATCACAAGCATTTGCAAATTATAATGCGCTACCTTTATACGCTCATCTGGTATCATACGTGTTATTTGGTAATCAAATTCCTCCAATTGTTCTTGGACATGGCGAAAAGCCCTGGTCATCGATAACACGTGAGTGTCAACCAATCTATTTATACGTTCGTCGAGATCTGTCAACTCATTATGTAAGACATTATCAACGGTTGTATCCTGATATAAAAATAGAAAAGCAGTTAAGTGAAAACCAATTTCACATGTTAGAAAATTTAAAGTAATTAACAAAATGAAAATAATTATGATAGCTTACAAATCTTCTTGAGGAACCCCTTTGGTGATCCATTGATCAATATGAGTAACTGAATGAATCAAATCGGTTTGAAGTTTCTTTATATAAAGGATAGTAGGAGAAACTCATGTTGACAAGACAATACACTGCTCCCTATTACAGGACACCATACAGTACCCTATGGACATGACATTTCACTGCATGGACATTATACGGGCTCCCATGAGCTGCGTTTTCCTGTAGATGGGCTGCGTTTTCCTGTAGATGGGCTGCGTTTTCCGTATGCAGAAAATGTCATTGACAAGACAAGACAGGACACTATAGAGTACGTTGTATGTCATGATGAGTTGTCGTTTCAACTATTACTGATATGACTGTCACTATCACTGATAACTCAATACTGTACATAGCGTAGCGTGTTGCATCAAAGCTTCAGTTGTCGTTTCAACTTTTTAATATCGCCAGTAATTTATGCAGTCATGTGACAGATGACTATTAAAAATTATATAGTTATAATAATTACGTCAAAGGAAGTAAAAGTGAGCATTCAATAGAATAGAAATCAAAGATGATCCCATGAAACTGGTATTACAACCTAAAAATAACGTAATTGTAAAAACAATTAAACCCCCATTTAGCTCAAATCCACGGTAGGATAAACAGCTTCACTCTGTGACATGCTACTAGAGTCACCTCTTATGCTCGTTTTCCCTTTATTGTCTGAACCACGACGTTTGCCTGATCCTTCTGGTTTACGGGTTGGAACTAACGCAGGACATGTAGTTCTTGTGTGACCCCTTTGATGGCAACGAGAACATTCTTTTATTATTGGACCCTCACCTTGTGACGGAATACGATCCATATTTCTCGGTCTTCCAGGTAGACGTCTGTCCATGACTGGGGGTCTTACAAAAATCAAATCGTCCGGTGTCTCCCAATCACAAGGGGTGGGTAGAGGGTTGATAATGGACTCGTAAGTCTTTCTATAAAACCCTAAACCCAGATAGTTGCCACTTTCGACATGAACACGTTGCCTCTGCAAAATCGACAATCGCATCCCTAAGGAAGTCTACAACCTGGAATCTTGTACTTGAAATTGGATGGACTAGCCAGTTGCTGCTTTTAGTTATTCTTTTACGAATCTTTGCTTCCGCCCATGGAGTAAGTGTTGTTTTTATATCATCTAAATAAATATTTCAAGATAGTGGGTCAAATTTTTCAATACAAAGTAAATACGACAACGTTATTAGTGTATCATGAACGATGTAAGTCTTACTTGCACGATTGCGGCGTTCAAAATACCATTGCTGCATTGTTGTTCGAAAAAAGTCAATGAGCATCAAGACTGGCATCTTTCTGGCGTAGCGGGATAGTGCGTTTATGGACTCCGCGCTGTTAGATGTCATCATATTATACCGCATGCCTTCAAATCTAGACCGAGCCCATTTTTCGTGAAGTCACGGACAAAAAACTCGGTGTTGTATAATTCCGTTACTTTACATGGTTCAGACTTGCACATTCGTCTATAAAGTATGTTCTCTGCATACGGGGTGAGTTCATGATGAAGCATGCCTGAAACAAATCAGGAGGAAATTAGCATAAGTCAAAGTATCTTACACACAAATATAATTAAATAATAACGATTAACCTCCTAAAGCACCGCGATCAGCATAAATACGTTGCAGCATGTCAACGAAAGACCGAAGAAGTGATATTATTGGTAAATCTTGCTGAGCTGCAGAGACCCAACGAATCTCATCGGGCATTATTATGGAGAGGATGTTGTAACAGAAAATAGGGAAGATCACCCGTGCCCATTTTTCTTGAGAAATACCTTCAAACGAGGTCATTATATCTTGGCCCCCCGTGTTGGACCAAAACATCTCTAAGTATAGCAAAGTTCGGTTCAAAATGACGCAATTCGTAAGCCTTGCAAGTCTGCCAGAAAATATGTGGACATTCTTGGAATATTGGCATTCTATCAACAAAATATTTAAACACACTTTTGCAACAATATCCATGGTAACAGTGTGGGAACACATGAGATAGGGCGACATCTAAGTGATTGGACAATTTGGTAATGAAACAAACTTCTCTAGCATTTCTAAAGCATTCATGTAGTCTCATAAGGAACCATGTCCACGAATCTAACGATTCTGAGATTCCAAGACCGATTGCTATTGGTAGAGGTTGATGGTTTCCATCTACCGAGACCGCTACGTACATTGTATGGACGTATGGTCCATTCAATGGTAGGCACTCCAGGAAAATGACTGGTTGGGTGGTAGAAAGGAATGTATGCATCTACAAAAAGGTTTACAACAAATGTTAGTAGTATAAAGTTGTGATCATTAGATTAAAAATATGATCAGAATAACAACTTACGACACATCCTACAGCCATAAAACAAAATTCAAATCGTTTCTGGGCATCTTGCTTTATGCTAGTGATTGTATGTGGGTTCGCAAGTTCAAGGTTATGGAAGAAGAGGGGAAGGCGGGTAAAGCTTTGTTTGTGTTGCTTGGTTGATGTACTCATTTTGGATAATAATTGAAATACAAACTGATTGATTACAAAGTATGGAGATATCCACGTATTTATATCCTACTCATTTCGATTACTATTGACTACACACCCTACCTACTGCTAAAAACTATAGACAATACAATACACTGCTCCCTAATACAGCACACAGTGTAGAGTACCCTATGGACATGACATTTCACTGCATGGACACTATACGGGCTCCCATGGGCTGCGTTTTCCTCTAGATGGGCTGCGTTTTCCTCTAGATGGGCTGCTTTTTCCGTATGCAGAAAATGTCGTTGACAAGACAAGACACTGCTCCCTATTACAGGACACCATAGGGTACCCTATGGACATGACATTTCACTGCATGGACACTAGACGGGCTCCCATGGGCTGCGTTTTCCTCTAGATGGGCTGCGTTTTCCTCTAGATGGGCTGCGTTTTCCGTATACAGAAAATGTCATTGACAAGACAAGACACTGCTCCCTATTACAGGACACCATAGGGTACCCTATGGACATGACATTTCACTGCATCGACATTATACGGGCTCCCATGGGCTGCGTTTTCCTCTAGATGGGCTGCGTTTTCCTCTAGATGGGCTGCGTTTTCCGTATGCAGAAAATGTCGTTGACAAGACAAGACGCTGCTCCCTATTACAGGACACCATAGGGTACCCTATGGACATGACATTTCACTGCATGGACACTATACGGGCTCCCATGGGCTGCGTTTTCCTCTAGATGGGCTGCGTTTTCCTCTAGATGGGCTGCGTTTTCCTCTAGATGGGCTGCGTTTTCCTCTACATGCGATTTTCCCTAATTTCTATATAAATAAACTTGTTCATGTCAACTATCACATCCACACGATCAATCAAATTTAGATATTTTTTATTTGTAAACATGTCTGATCAATCACAGAAGTTAAAACGGGTATTGGAAAAACGCAAGGCTCCTTCTACATCAACAACTCCACCTACTATTGATGATAGGATGCTAGAGGAAATGAAAAGAATTCTCCTTCACAGTGCCTCTGAAGTCGACAAACAAATTCAATCAATTGCTGAAGATACAAAATTCTTAGAGGGTCAACGGAGATTACTTGACGGTAATAAAAAATTGGATAGCTTCAAAAAAACAAGAAGTAATAGAAGCTGAGAAATGGATTAAGTCAACCAAAGCAAACATTGATCGAGAGATGGATAATGTTTTGTCACTTGGTCAAGAAATTACTGAAAAAAAGTTTTGGGTGGCTAATATGAAAAAAAACTATCCATATGAGTTTCCTGAGTGGCAAATTAAAGATTAGTTTTTCTATTTCGTAGGTATTAATTATTTCTATTTCAAAGTTGGTATTTAGGGTCCCAGTACTCATTTGTCGCTTGTTGTTTGTATCTCAGTAGTTATTGTTTGTATCACTTTATGTATTTCAGTACTCTATATATCTTTATATTTAATGGTCACATCAACCCCTCCCCTGTATTATTATTTCCCACCTACCAACCCATTCTAAATGTTCTATATATACACCTTATTTCACCTTAACATTCTTCACACCAAACCATTATCACTCATCGAAAATATCGTAGCCCAAATATGTCTGCTTCATCCTCAGACCGATAAGGAAAACCTTGGCTCATGCCTGAAGCCCTTAGAAAACTAGTTACACAGAAGGAAGAGGAGATTGAATCTCAAAACAAATCTATTAGGCAGCAAAAAAAACAGTTGGATGAAATGCAGGAAGAGGTTGTCAAAAAAATAAAATGTGTCAAAAAGACACAACAAGATATCAAAGAAGCAACTATCTGGGTGCAAAAACAAAAGGAGGCTGTTGAACAGGGCGACCTGGAGCTCCAAATTAAGGTCAAGGAAATGAAAATGAAAAACAATTGGGTGATTGCAGAGAAAAAAAAAATCCTCTTGATTTCCCAGATTTATGTGATACTAATTAGACGTATTGCGTATGTTTCTCATGTTTCTATTATCATGTAACCTCTTGATTAGGATGTGCTTTTATAATATTTGTCTTTGTTTTTATTTAATATCAGTACTAAATATTACTATATAAATGTTAGCGACAACCTTCTTTAGACCTTCAAAAAGTAAATCTTTCCGACATCAAATATTTTGGTTAATCATGTTTGTGAACACATCTACTGATACACTTCACGTTAAAAAAAATTCAAGTAAATCGGAGTTCGTATGGAGAAACTACGGCCGTTCAAAGTTGGACAAAATAAAAATAAACGTTACCGACAACCATCTTTAGACCTTCAAAAAGTAAATCTATCCGACATCAAATATTTTGGTTAATCATGTTTGTGAACACATCTACTGATACACTTCACGTTAAAAAAAAATTCAAGTAAATCAGAGTTCGTATGGAGAAACTACGGCCGTTCAAAGTTGGACAAAATAAAAATAAACGTTACCGACAACCATCTTTAGACCTTCAAAAAGTAAATCTATCCGATATCAAATAATTTGGTTAATCGTGTTTGTGAACACATCTAGTAAAACACTTCTCGTTAAAAAAAATTTCAAGTAAATCGGAGTTCGTATGGAGAAACTACGGCCGTTCAAAGTTGGACAAATAATTAATAAACCTTACCGACAACCTTTTTTAGAGGTTCAAAACGAACACTTTCGGACATCAAAATTTTTTTTAATCATGTTTGTGAACACATCTACTCATACACTTCACGTTAAAAAAAACTTCAATTCAATCCGAGTTCGTATGAACAAATGACGAGTGTTCAAAGTTTGACAAAAATTATAACTAAACTCATGAACCTCAAGAACATGTGGGAGGAGAGGGGAGGAAAACGCAGGGGAAGGGGAGGAAAATGCAGGGGAAGGGGAGCAAAACGCAGGGGAGCTTGAAGATGGCTTGAATATGGCTTGAAGAGAGGAAAACGCAGACGATGGGGGGAAAACGCAGCCAATAGGCACGAAAACGCAGCCTATGGCTGCGTCTAAGAGCAAAACGCAGTTTTTGGGAGGAAAACGCAGGCGCCCCCTGCGGCCTACGTTTTCCTGGACTATTTTGAGACAGGACCCGATTTTTTGGTTATTTTGAGGCAAACCCCTAAGGGATTAGGCTATTTTAGTCATTTTCTCTTATAAAAATACATTTCAAACGATGCATTTAAGATGATTTTAAACTAATGATGATTCTAAAGCTAAAGATGATGTATTTAAGATGATTTCAAACGATGCATTTAAGATGATTTTAAAAATAATATTTTATTATCCATAACGAATATGTTGCATACTAAGCTGGATGTTGATATGATAAAAAAAAAAAAAAATAGATGGAAGATTACCTCGCCCTTCAATTATAGGAGGATTGCACAAAAAATCCCCTATTCAAATTTGGATAAGTTTTGTTTTATTTTGTTTTGTTTTACAATAGATGAACCATAATAATGGTAGTAAGGATGAAATGATGAGTATGTTGATATTAAAGAGTAAGGTGGGTGTACCATGTACTTTAATGACAAAGATTTGAGTAAATGCAAAGGGTAAACGGGTCATTTCCCATATAATAGTCATATACCCTCCTGTGATGTAGGGGTACCATACCTATTCTGATAGGGACATATTGTGAAATCCCCAGCTGTATCATATGCTTATTGTGAGGAAAATACATCACAAAGATATTATTCTTTCTTCTTTATTAACATATCACTTTTTCCATCAAATATTCGAGCATTATTTCTTTCCGAACGAACGGCGCTTTAAAATTCATTGCTTGACCTTGAAAATATAATAATCAGTGTAAATATTAGGAAAAACAAACTTTGATTATGGATGTTTATTTATCGAGTTAATCGCTAAATTGACAAAAAATAAAGCAATTGACTAAAATGACAATGTTAAAATGCTAGACGGGAAAAATTCACAAGATTGTCTTTTCTAGACGGGAAAATGACTTAAGATGCTAATGATTTTTTGCTTTTTTCATATTTTTGGTAATTTTTTTTTATACATATAACCAACAAACTTCTTTGAAGTTTTCACATATCATCATCATGACGGGTTGGTGTAGGTAACATATGATGTTACGTACATATGAGATTATGTAATGACACAGTAGGGTAATGAACTATTCATTTTGTTCATATTTGAGTAATTTTCTTATTTTTGTACACAAGAGGGTAATTAACTATTGGTTTTGTTAACATTTGGGTAACATCTGATGTGACGTATACGTGAGATTATGTAATGATACAGTAGGGTAATAAACATATTTTATACCTCTAAAATACTTTTAAAATACAATTTAGAGATATAAATACATAGTTTTATGTTTTTAGAGGTATAAAATACATTTTTAAAAGCCTATATGCTTCTAAAAACATATTTTATACCTCTAAAAACATAAAACTATGTATTTATACTTTTAAATATTATATTTATACTTTTAAAAACCTATTTTGGTTCCATTTTTTTTTACCTCTAGTATTTATACTTTAAAAACATATTTTTTACATTTTATAAATATAAATACGTTTCTAAAAATGTATTTTATACTTCTAAAAACATAAAAGTATGTATTTATACTTCTAAAAAATCTACTTATACTATAAAAATATATTTATACTTTTTAAAAACGTATTTTGATTCAACTTTTTTCACCCCGAGTAATATTTCTAAAACATATTTTTACATTTTAAAAGTATAAATACGTTTGTAGAGGGTAATGAACTGTATTTATACTTATAAAGTGTATTTATACTTAAAACATGAAATACATTTTTATACTTCTTAAAATATAAAAAAAATACACGTATTTATATTTCTAGAAATATACTTATACTTCCAAAATGTAAAAATATGTTTTAGAAGTATAATACTAGAGATGAGAAATAATGGAACCAAAATGCATTTTTAGAAGAATAGATATACTATTTAGGAGTATAAATATATTTTTAGAAGGTTATCCAAATGTGAGCAAAACCAATAGTTCATTACCCTTCTGTATACAAAAAAAAAAAAAAGAAATTACTGAAATGTGAACAAAACCAATAGTTCATTACCCTCCCGTGTCATAACATAATCACGTGTGTACGCCACATCAGATGTTACCTACACCAATTGGTCATAATGGTGATATGTGAACACTTCAAAAAAGTTCGTTGGTCATATATGTACAAAAAAAAAAAGTTTACCAAATGTGAGCAAAAGCAAAAGATCATTACCCTCCTGAGTTATTTTCCTTTTCTAGACAATAAAACTTATCTAACAAAAAGATTTGCGAATTTTAGTCACAAGTTTACGAAAAAAATACTCAAGATCGAGAATTTTTTGATGTGTTCATGATTTTCATATATATTTTGTAAGGTTGAAAAAAATCTAAACATCAACTAACCTAAATTTTTCTTGAAAATTGTAAACAGAATAAAGTGTAGTAATAACCGTTAAGGTCTACTATATGTATCCTCAACACATAAAATTAGTGGATACATTTAATAAAACACATACACCTACACAAAAAAGAGGATACAAAAAGTAATCGGTTGGGTACGAATAGAATTACCCTAACCGCTAAACTGTATGTTAGTTGTGTATTAGGTTGTGTTTAAACTCAACAAATACAATTAGAGAAAAGTAAACATTAGGTTCTTTTTCTAAAACATTTTTAAAGATTTAGTCAAAATTTAGTATTTCAATATGATGATGTTTTAGGGATATTCGCAGGTCGGTGCGAAAATCTAAAGGACCCATAACAACAAAATATATATGGCAAAAAATCAAAAGTACCATTTCCGGTGGTAAATTTTCGCAAATGACATCTACAAAAATCAACATGTCATATGTTGACATGTCTGATATCATTTGTTTGAGGACAAGAGAGAGAGAGAGTGAGAGAGAGAGAGAGAGAGAGAAATACTTGATTTCGAATTTTTTAGATGAGTATTTTGTTGTGGCTTGTGTCGGCTGATCATGACAAACGGTAAATGTTGAAATTTTATATGTTAGACCATTTGTTAAAAACTATGGTGTAGAATTTTCCTCAGATATAAATTTCTATGATTTATTGCATTTGGTCAAAATTAAGACGAGCTCGGAAAACATAATGTCAATTTGTATTTCCAACACCTTAAATTTAAGTATGTTATTAGGATAGTTGATAAGAGTGATGTGAAGCATTTGAAAATTGTTATTCAGAAAGTCTCAATTGTGGTACAATTGTCCCTGGTAGACAGTGATCCAATGGAAGACGCTCCGACTATAGTATACTGTCGGATTAGGTGTCTAAGTCATGACTATAATTGGTATATACTTGATTGATAGTAGCAAAGTCCTTTTGGGTTGCCCTCATAGCTGGCAATTTGACAGAATAACTTTTAGAGAGAGAGATTGATTTATTATGTGATTAATAAACCAATATAAATAATTTGTTAATATACTATGAGGATAATATATTAATTAGAAATAGTATTATTTAATTAATAATTAATTAGAAATTAATTGGAATTAATTTTGGGATTAATTGGATTAATTAAAAGTGCAGTGGCTAATTGTAATTGTTCAATAGTTGAGCAATAGATAATTATAGTATATATATATATATATATATATATATATATATATATATATATATATATATATATATATATATATATATATATATATATATATATATATATATATGGTGAACGAAAATTTGGATAATTATATCCATAATTTTCGAATTATATATATAGATAAATAAGGGTTTGAATTTAAAGATAAAAGGTTTATCCGGTTTGAATTCGAATAAGGCTTATATGTAAGGCTTATCTGCTAAACCCTTGAGGCTATAAATATGGAGCCCTTGTACCCCCTAAAAGCCATGAAAATTTAACGGTTTCTATCTCTCTCTCTGGTTTTTCTTGTTGGTAGCTTTGGGTGTGAACCATTAGAGGCACGACGCTTGTGGTGCTCGCTTCCAAAAGATCAACAAAGGTTAGTAATTTCTTAATTATCCTTTTAATAGAAATCGTAATGCTTCTAGGGTTTTAGTTATAGATTCAAATAGCGAAAACATAGATCCTATTAGGTTGCATGTGAACTTAAGAATTAAGTTTATCTGTTTTGCCTATTTCCCATCAGTGGTATCAGAGCTATTTGGCTTGTTTTCGGTTTGAATTTGCTACAATTGTTAATCCTTTGGATTAGGGTTTATAGAAATTAAACCCTAATAGGCTTAATTTCGATTTTAGGGTTAGGGTTTCAGAAACACTAGCCCTTCCCTCTTATTTTCGATTTTCATAGGGTTTTTTTTAGGGTTTTTCTATTTTTGGTAATTATGATTAATTAATAAATGGATAACTGTATACCCTTTTTGTGTTTTTCGAAATTAGTGGGTAAATGATAGGATTAAATTAATTTGATTAATTTGTTGATCCTTATCTGATTTTATTTATTTATTTAATTGTTAATTAAAAGATAAACATTAAATCAAATCAGGTTTAAATTTAAATTTAAATTAAAATGTTTAATTTGAAAATTTAAATAGATAAACCAAAAACATTTTAAATGGTTTAAAATACATCTTATATATTATTGTTAAAAGTTAATATTTATATGTATAAGAACTGGTCAGTCTAATCGTTAGTATGCATCATTCACGAAGCTGATCTATAAGGGGGGTATAAGGAAACTGCCTATAAAATAGCGGTTGAATAGGTGTCCACTCTCACCCACCACTTCATTGATTAGTGGAGGGTCGTTAGCAGAACGGATTAGATAGGACAACTTAATCTAATTATAAGTATAATGATATTAAAGAAAGTACTAGAACCATGTTATAAAAATCCCAAATCTAGTTACTTTAGGAAAAATGTAAAAGATTTGGTAATCCATGAAATTGCACATTACACCTTATGAGACATTAGTGGAGTGTGTGTTGTTTACCGGCACACTAATAGGGGCTCATAAGGAGTGGTAATGGGTATCTCATAAATTATCATTGTTGATGGAGCGTGTGTGGTTAACCGGCACATCAATTTGAGATGATAAACGATATTGAGGTTACCAAGCACATTTGCATGGTTATTTACATCTTGTTTGTGATCCTCGGCAAACCAGTCACAAACGTAAGAGCATAATCCGAGATTAAACATGCCATTGAATAGTTTCAATGAATCTCACAGATCTAGGAGTTTCATAGAAGCTGAAATTGATAAGAGTATATCTATCTTAATGACCATTATGTTGTGATTACGACATCCCTCTTCACACCATAGTTGGGGTATTTTGGGTCCTAGCCTTATTAAATAATAATTGGGTAATTATTTTAAAGGATTAAAATTAAAATAATAAATTATGGTTTTATAGATGTCTGAAACCAGTGTCAACTCTCCTACTCCTCCTCCAACACCCATTTATGAGAGCTTCAAAAAGTATCTATTAAATATGGAAAGGCTGACTGGCCTGAACTATGGCTTCGCAAATGGAGAATGGTTCTCAGTTTTGCTGCAAGCCATATCAGATTGAGTATCCACTCCCCGTTCCACTAAAGCATGGCATCACACAGCAGCTTTGTGATGAGCATGACTTCCTAATTGATGAATCTAAGGAAGTTCATAGCCTCATGCTAATTGATGATTGTCCCCGAGTTCCGCAGGGATTTTGAATTCCTGGGGCCCTATGAGTTAGCACGACCAGTTGAGGAAAGGTTTCGAGAACCGGTTGAAAAGGAACGAACAAGGATCTTCAAGGAGCTTGAAGTGTGCAAGCTAGTAGAAGAAGTAGTGTCAGACCGATGTTCTCATGATTGAGGGATACATAGGCGAACTGTATAAACTTGGTCACCCTATCAATTGGGAGTTGAGTATTAACTTGACTCGCTGACTAGCCAGTACGATCTGTTCATCCAGATGTACAGGAAAGGGAACCAGGACAAGACTTTCATGGAAATACATTCGATGTTGCCTCTATACGAGTAATTCATAGAGAAACATAGTTCCACTGATTCTGCTACCTCGGGATTGAGTCCGGAAATGAGACACATCTAGAAACGATTCAGATCGTCTGGACCGGTTCTGAGATGTCTCAAACTGGGAATCCACAGGGTGGGATACAGTCACAGAAAGATTGGAAGATGCTCCAAAGCCGAATCGTTTGGAAAATCAGATATATCTAAAACTCAAAACTCCTGATCCTTAATTCCCTGATACAGGATGTGATTGACACATTTGCTTTGCATGCAGGGACTCGGTAGGATGCTGGGCATTGACACATAGGAGCACATTTAGATTGGATCACGAGCTCGTGCAGTTTTGAAGTTTAGTCAGATATTTTGATCTTGTTTTTAGCTTATTAGATGCGTATGACACTGTTATCATATAGTACATTGTTTGAGGATAATTTTGATTTAATAAAATGTTGATTTTCCTTTTCAAAACATAGTTGTTTAAATTTTCCTTAAAATGTTATATGAGTGTGTTAATTGCATGTATGGTAATAACTTGAATGTTGGTGCATCCAAAATGTATTAGATTTATATATTTTGTTCTTTATGATTGTTAAAGTAAGCTTTCATAAGAATCGCTTCAACCAAAGATCCAGATGGGTAGGACTTTGGAATCATTTGACTTGGAGTCACACGATGAAGTGAATTCTTAATAAAATTAATTGTTGCAAGAAATGTATCACCCAAAAATCAAATGGACATGATTTTGGAATCAGTTAACTTAGAGTGAAATGATGAATACATATCTTGAACAAATTAACAATGTCATAAATTTACATGGAGATGTAAAAGACATTAAGATTATTAGCAACGGACACATTAGTGAATTGCTCGAATCTACAAATAAAACATAATTAGTTATACTTCATAATATTTGCCAATCAGTATGACAAATATGACTTCGCTTATTAGAATAAGCGTTTGATTGAAACCTTGAACTATTCAAAGACTTTAAAGGAAGTATAAAGATCAACATAGTCTAAGTGAAAAACATAAACTGAGAAAATGTTTCACAGTTCATCCTCTTCCAAGAACATTAATGGTGATAATGTGTATTGTAACGCCAAAACATGTTTAATATGTAATTATTGTAAAAAGGGCAAATTGGTCATTTTACCTTAGAAGGGTAATTTGGTCTTTTTGACAGAAAAGGACTTGTTTTGTAATAATATTTTGAGTCTTGGACTTAAAATGTTATAAAAGTTGATTTGTGTCATAAATTATGTAAATTGTGGCAAAAGTCCTAAAAATACAACTTCAAGGACCAAAATGTAAATTTTGGAGGTATAAAAGCTTGGAAGCTTCTCCCAATTGTGTGCAGATTTTGAGAGACACGGGAGAGGGTTTTCTTAAGCGATCATCTCGGTTTCTTGAAGAATTTTTGAAGGATTTGGCTTGGATTTCGAGTCTAGGATTGGTATTGAAGAATTGGAGACATATAAAGGTTAGTAATCCAAGTTCTTGACTAGTTGTTCTTGATGAGTTTTGTAGAACTCAAAAACTGTATTTGCAGGTATGATTATGTTGTTAAGTTGATGCAATACTTCCAATAAGTCATGCTAAAAAGGACTTAATTCAAGAAAATAGAAGTAGGTTGCTATTGTTCAAGAATTAAGATTTTGATCAAGAACCCTAGATGGTGAGTTCTTGGGATAAACTTGATTCTAATGGATTAAGATGAGTTCTAGATGCTATAATGACTGAAAGAAATCATTAGAAGCAAGTAGAATTCAATAATTTTGTTTTTAGAGCAAAAATGCAAAAACGGAAAATTTTATAAATGGAGTTGAATTTGAGTATTTTATGGATTAAAATTAGTTATTAGTCAAAGGTTTTGGTCTTGGAACATTTCCTTGTGATTAAGTCGAGCAATAAGTGCTTAACAAGAGGAAAATGGGGTTTTAACACCAAAATCGGACCAAACTGCCTGGAGTCGCAGGGATCGCGACCCGACCCAGGGGTCGATCGCGACCCGACCTCGCGGCAGAGTGCATTTTGGCCTCTGTTAAAATTTGGTCAATTTTCCAAGTTGGATTTCAATGCTAGGCTTATCCGATTGACCTGAAATTTTAAACATATGTTCAATATGTTGTGAAACTTCATGGAAAATTATCGGAATACGAATACGACCTCCCGAAAGTACTGTAGTAGAATACGCGTATTTCGGGACGTGTATTAAATTTTTATACCAATGGTTAATGCTTGGAATTGGTCTTATATTAGACTCTTGTGCATTAGAACCTACTGAAATGGTATATTAACCTATAATCATTGTGAAATGAATTGATTTATAGGTACGGGACAAAATCCTACGGATCTCATTTCAAGGCAAGAAACGACACAAGCTAGTAGTAGCAAGTTTTCAGGTGAGTAATCTCACTTATATCAAATGTGATATTTGATGGTTGAACTCTTATAACTTGTAGTAGTTTTAGAGTTGAATGTGGTAATTTGAAATGAAATAAAATGGTACTAAATGGTGCGGCCACTTGTGGCTATGATATCGGATGTTATATCCAACTGGTGCGGCCTATATGGCTATGATTTCTGGTGCGGTCTTAGGACCATGATATTGGGTTATTGAACCTAAACTGGTGCGGCCTTCGGGCTATGATATTTGGTGCGGCCTTCGGGCTATGATATTTGGTGCGGCCTTCGGGCTATGATATTTGGTGCGGCCTTTATGGCTATGATATATGGTGCGGTCAGTGATGACCATGACTTTGGGGCAGAAATTGTTTAAGAGTTTAATTGCTGTTATTCTCTTATATATGCATGTTTAATTGCATGATTACTCATTGGGCTTTATAGCTCACGGTTTTATTGATATGTCCCTGCAGATGAGCGTGATCCCGCCAAGGGAAAAGATAAAGTCCGTAACTGAGGACTAGTATTTGAAGTGACAGCCCGGCTTAGAGAATGTATAATATTTTATGTATTGTACTTCGTGATACTCTTGTACTCGCATTGTATTAACTGATACCCCTTACTTATGTTTTCTTTGTAAAATATTTGGTTTGAAAAATGAATAAAAAAAAATTTTGGGGTGTTTTTGGTTAATAAGTCGGGTGTTACATGTCTCAAGGAAGAAGATCGAGCATTGGTCGAAACGGTTCGATCCTCGATGTATTAGATACACTTCCAATTAGTTTTCGATAAATTAGATATTCAACCAGTCAGATCGTAAAAGTATATTTCGACCACATCTTAGACTAAGTAGGTTTAGCAGACACCGTCTGAAATGTAAAGCAGGGTTCATCCCACTTGCACATAGGGGTCCAGGGTCATGTAGCGTTCGTCTGAACCTCATGACTGGCCTGAACCTAATCAACAGTGTCGTTTCATTGGCCATCCTGCAAGCAATTATGAAATAAGATCCCTTTTAGAATGGATTCACATTCCGAGGAAACAGTGGGAGCAATAGTAATCCCGAAGAGTTCAAGGATTGGACAAGTGAAAGAACTTCTAGTCATTACTGGGACTGGACTAGGGATCAAATTCATGTTAAACCTGACATACCCTTCACTTGGCAGACCAGTAGTATTAGTCACCGTCATAAGGTGTTATGATCTGGGTGACATACCGATTAGTGGTAAAACACTAAAGTTGGCGCGGATAAGCAATCCTACTACTTTGAAGCATTGGTGAGCCCGGTTGCTGCCAAAATAAGAGAACCTAAGGGCGAAACTCAATCTATGTGATAATTTGTTTGATGTTACACCTGGCCTAAGAACTAGTGGAAGTAATTAGATCATCAAAATAAGACAACATAGATAGAAATGTACATGCATTCTGAGCAAGAATGGTTGAGTGAGGCAACAGTCGAAGTCATGAGATTGATTTTGAGAGAAACGCTCTCAACAGAACTAAAATAAATCTGAAGGGATATCATCTGCTGTAACTGCACTTCGTGAGTCATAGCAAGATTGGATGATCTGAACTACTTTCCTTAAATGGAAAACACAAAGGTTGTGTGTAGACGCAACAAAAGGGGTTTAGAACATGCCGATATATCCAAACAGAAAAGGTACATGACCCCGAGATTCATCTTACGAGGACCTCGCAAGGAAGGATATTCGAATTCTCAAAATGTGCCAAATGTTTGGATTTTGTGAATAGCCTAAAAGAATCTTATGATTATGTTAGAAGGTTTGGATTTTGGAATCTCAAAATATGCCAAATGATTTGGATTTTGTGATAGTCTAAAAGAGTCCTACAACCGTGTCAAATCCAGTGGGAGTGTCGTTGTGATCTGTCTATCAATGTATACCATTTCTATGAAACGTCTCTTATCATTGCAAAGTATGATGAGTTGGCATTATGAGATGATTCGTTGTGAAAAGTCTAGAACAGATACAACATACTCAAGTGGTGACAAGCATCTATCCGATAGATGACATCATCAGTATAGACCTTGCCAATGTAAGTGTGATCTTGATGAGATTCAAGATGCATGACTTCAAGAAAAGAGTTTCTTGTCGTTACAGAGTGTAATGAATTGGCATGGTCTAAAAGAAATACGACGTAATCACGTTGTTGCTAACATCTATCAGATAGATGAAATTGTCAGTATAGACCTAGCCATTATGCGTATGATCTTCATAAGACTCAATATGCATGAAAGAAATAGTCTTCAAAAGGAAATAGTTTCTGAAAGTCATGACACAAGGATAATGAGTAATCCATAGCATCTGAAAAGATTCATAATGGAACAGATCAAATTCCATGAGCTTCTGCAAATTGGATCGATCATAGGTGTCATGGACTTATCCTGATGACTTATTGCTTGGAGCATAGTAAGTTGGATTCAGGATACAACCTGGCTAAGAATACTGGACGCATTATTTGAGCACACATGAGAAAATCATTGAGAAATTATTGGGGTGAATGTAATAATAATTTGAAAGGAGTTTCAAAATCTGTAATTATTAACATCAGAATATGGTGCTAAAGGACTTCATGGTTAAATAGTTTCGTTGGTATTCTGATGGAGCGCGTGTGGTTCACTGGCACATCATAACATCTCGAAATAGTCATAGGGTGCAGTCATCTGGACTAAAGACCCTGAGAACCATGAGAAGTCGCAGTACACATCACCATTTTCTGAATGGAGTTGGGAGAGAGAAAGACAGAATGACATATTGAGATATCATCGGAAGAGTATCTGATTGGATTATCTGCAATGAAGTGTAAGACATTTTGGATACATAGAAAGAGTGAAAGGTCATTTTGGGTATATAGACATAGATATAAAACTTGAATTGAAAGTTTAAAAGAAACCAAGAAACACATAACAGTATTATGACAGATCCGACTTGGTGATTACGTCGTGGAGACTTGGTAATAAAAAGGAGTAGCTTCCAGTCAGATTTTTATGTTTCGCTTTTGCATGTTTTACTTCCCGAATAATTTGATTATTCAAAAGTACACCGTCGCTCATACTTTCGAAAGTAAGTAGTATATTAAGACTGTCATGAATTGAATTGTAGATTGTCTAAGGAGTTAGACATAACAATAGAGTTGCTGCAATGTTCATGAGTACTTAGAAATGGAGACTTGAGTATTGGACAAACCCACGCTTAGATAATTACTTCATGTATTATATCACGAATAATTCTGAGACGATAATATCCTATGGTCTAGAAATGGAGACATATGAGTTGAAATTTACAAGTCAGTTGTACATTGATAATGCGTAAACGCATCGGTAACTCAATGTCATAAAACATATTGTTGTGCGCGATTTGATAAGTAAAGGATATAAGCATATGAGTCAAAGTTTATTCGTTCCTTTTACCCTAACGGGAAAAGCGATATATTTGGGCCCCTCGGTGATTTGGTGTTGACTGTAGTGCTGGCCAACCAGGACTAAATTGATGTGTTCAATTAGAAGTCTTATGTCATTACATATCAGATATCGGGAAACAAGGTATCAGACTGAGATTGATCTTAATCCATGTCTCTAGTCCGAACGATATATTATAGAACGGAGGATCCTATGATCACTTATCTTAGGACGCGTAACTGACTGGGTCAGAGTTCAGCAGCGGCTTATGGAAGCTACAATTTGCTGATCGATTTAGAAGTTGTACTGTCAGTTATAGTCATAGACTTATCCAAGTGGGAGACTGTTGGATTAGGTGTCTAAGCCATGACTATAATTGGTATTTTCTTGATTGATAGTAGCAAAGTCCTTTTGGGCTGCCCTCATAGCTGGCCATTTGACAGAATAACTTTTAGAGAGAAAGAGATTGATAATTATGTGATTAATAAATCAATATAAATAATTTGTTAATATATTATGAGGATAATATATTAATTAGAAATAGTATTATTTAATTAATAATTAATCAGAAATTAATTGGAATTAATTTTGGGATTAATTGGATTAATTAAAAGTGCAAGGGCTAAATTTTAATTGTTCAATAGTTGAGCAATAGATAATTATAGTGTATATATATATATATATATATATATATATATATATATATATATATATATATATATATATATATATATATATATATATATATATATATATATATATATATATATATATATATATATATATATATATATATACGTATGGTGAACGAACATTAGGATAATTATATCCATAATTTTCGAATTATATATATAGATAAATAAGGGTTTGAATTTAAAGATAAAAGTTTTATCCGGTTTGAATTTGAATAAGGCTTATCTGTAAGGCTTATCTGCTAAACCATTGAGGCTATAAATTAGGAGCCTTTGTACCTTCTAAAAGCCACGAAATTCTAAGGGTTTCTCTCTCTCTCTCTCTCTCTCTCTCTCTATCTCTCTCTCTCTTTCTGGTTTTTCTTGTTGCTAGCTTTGGGTATGAACCATTAGAGGCACGACGCTTGTGGTGCTCGCTTCCAAAAGATCAACAAAGGTTAGTATTTCTTAATTATCCTTTTAATAGAAATCGTAATGCTTCTAGGGTTTTAGTTATAGATTCAAATAGTGAAAACATAGATCCTATTAGGTTGCATGTGAACTTAAGAGTTAAGTTTATCTATTTTGGCTATTTCCCATCATATACAATGCAACAAATTGATCCATTGTTGGCGGAAACCAATATAGCAAAAACGGGTCTCGTGATATACGATCCAACGATAGAGGAAATGGCTCCGACAATAACGGATTTAGACGAGGCAGACATTATAATCTTTCAAAGTGTTCCTCAATACGTTGTTGCATATGAAACATTATTAGTACCTCAACTTCATTATGTCGGTCCGTTACAACCACAAAATCATGGACCAATTCATTATTTTTATCCAGAAACTTATAAGTATGTTAGTGATGATGATGTTGGTACATGTAACAATGATGATATGCATGGTGGTAAAGACGATGATACAAATTATCTAGAAGTACTTCTGTTGGTCGATAATGTCGATCTACTTCCTTATATGGGCCAATAGAACTTTTTCTAGGGATATCCTGCCTTGAAAAAAGTGATACAGTAAATGAATAGTCAGATGACGAAGACATTGACACAGAAACCCTATTTTATGGTATACCCGCTACTCCATGGAGTCTAGACCTGGTCTACTTCATCACACAGTCTAAACTTGATCTAAAGGATTTGAAACCTACAAATATTCAAAGGCAAAGCCGCTTTTCAACTACTAATGGGCATGAAAAGTGTTAATGATAGTTTTTAATACAAAACTGTTAGATCTAATCAATAAAGGTTTCAAGCATCATGTTACCAGAGAAATTATACTTGGTGTATATCAGTTGTGAGACCGGAGAATACCGGCATGTTCCATGTCAAAAGACTTATGGACCAACACACTTATTCTTCGACACACTTGAACCCAACCATCGTAGAAGTGTTAGGTAGTGATCATAGAAGAGTGTACCCTGGAACTGACATACAACAATATTTCAGTTAGCAATACAAAATCAATATCCCATACAAACAAGTATGACATGCAAAAGAGCATACACTTAAACTTCTAAGGGGGTCCCAAGAGGCTTCATTTTCTAGACTCCCTGTGTATTCTTGTAGACAGATTTGAGTTCCTTTTCCTTTCGATTGGTTGCATGGTAATCTTATTTATTCATGAATTCATATGTTCATATAGAATGCTCTAAAACTTATCATTGTTTTTTTTAGTTATGGGCCTTCCTCAAGTGTTGTAAGCGTACCATTGTTATTGGTCGTTAGGTTAGACATGACGACCAAATTTTGCATGCCGTGTATGGAATATACAAGAGTGAGTGCACGAAGGTGTAGACATGGTTTCTAAAAAAACTACAGACTGTATCAGTGACATAAATCATTTAACCATCATTTCTAATAACAAGAATCATACATTATTTTTAGGGGATATTTGGCAAACTCACCCCTTCGTATAGCTAGGATGCATAAGTTATCAACGTGGCAGATAAATTACGTCTCCCACTTCAAGTTTGATGTAAAATATGGTATGAACGATTGTATTGTTAATCTAAATAACAATGCATGTAGATATGGAAAATGGCAAATTTTTTATATTAAATCCTATAGCTTAAACCTTAAAGCATATATAGAAACCTAGAAAACTTCGATAAATTATAAAACAAACAAATCATAATTTATTATATAAATATATTCTTACCATTTTACATATAAAACAACATTTGCTACTAAATGAATACATGAATAAATATCTATTTCTTAGTCGTTACCAACTCATGTAAAAGATTAGTTTCCAAAACACTTTCACCCAAGTTGTTACCAAACTAATATATATATTTACTTATTCCAATATTTAAAAAGCACATACATTCATTTTTTCCAACATTCAATAAGTTTTATACAATCGTTCTTTACAACATTCGAAATAAAAATTATGTATAAATATCTTCACGGGTCCATAAGTCTATACTTGGGACATCTAGATATAGTATTAGACCGCGCATGTATACTTGATATTTATTAGGGTGTTCTAGTAATGAACTTTTATTCAAAAACATTTCTTAGTTTTGCCAGCCCGTCTCCACTTAAACACCCCGAGTGTTGGATGCAACGTCGAGAAACAAAATTTTCTTAGTTTTGCCAACACCCCAAATAATCTAAAACCTGCAGAAAATGGTATTACATTAGCCATCTACGAAACTGGGTTAAACTAATAAAATAAAGGTTGAGGTATTACATTTTGCAGACGCCATCTACAAAAAGTCATCTCGTAACCTTTATTTTGTTGAGATTTCATATTTTCGTAGATGTTATCTGCAAAAATGTGTAATCTAAGAAAAATAATATTGAGATGCAATATTTTCTAAGCAGCCACCTACAAAATGTCTAATCTCACCCACATCTTCGGCTTATCTATCTTAAAATTTGATCTTTGAAATGAGCTCGATGTTTGAGAAAGTACAAAGAGTTGGGGGCTGAAAGTTTAGAGAGTTAAGAGAAATTATGATTTTTATTTTGTAAAATGAAAAAAAATGATCATTTTATACTTCTTGTACTAGGTCCTACATATTTTTGCAAATCATTTGGGATTTTCGCAAATGACAACCTGCAAAAATCTTTAAAAAAACATTGTTTTAAGATTTTTTTTGCAGGTGGTCAAAATTTTGCAAGTGTTGACTTGCGAAAATCATGTCTATTTAGGTCCAAACACTAATTTTTGGCTAAATCTTGAAATGTGATTTATAAAATTAGCCTAATTTGTCTTTTTCTTTTTCATAAAATTATTTTTACTTTTCAACTTAAACGTGTAAAAGAATTTCTATGATTATACCCTACAAAGTACAAACATTACAGCGTAGTTATTTGGAAAATTGACCTCATTGACCGTTTTTTCTAAATACATCACATGATAACTAGTTTTCTTTTGTGAAATACCCCTAATGATCACGAGTTTCGAAAAAATGATTGAACATTACTGCAAGTTTTGCATGTACTTCCTGTGTTGTTATTTAAAAAATCCGTTTTCGAGATATACTATTATTTTTTAAGTGATCATTTCTATTTAAAATGTGTCGTTTTCACTATCTAACCTGGGTTTGCAAATGCTCCTTCGAAAATTTTAAATGTGTATGTTATGCGGTTTTTGCATGAAAAATATGTTCAAAATCTGTATATCTCTGCAACACTGCTTCTATTTGAATGCTTTACACAGCCGAAGTATGCTCTTCTTTGTTTTTTGTAGTATGGAAATACTTTTGTATAGAAATTTTAGAACAAATTAGAAAATCACGAGCATACTAATCTTCAAAAATCATGAACCTGTTCAAGATTAGATGTTCGAGAATGATGAGCATGTTTGAAAATGAAATTTTGTTTTGTGTTTTGTTAATATTCAATTTAAAAAAAAAAAAAAAAAATCAAGGTGTTTGTGTTTGAGAGGTTGTCAAGACGAGAGGAATGAAGCCAACGTTTAAGATATTCATGTTTATAGCATGGTACCCTTAGTTGAACGGACTATCACCCACAAGAGCAAGGTGTCATGGGAGAGCTGTTTGTTGGTATTCTTTTTCGATCTAAGGGATGTAATTAGTTTTTGGTAAGAGTTCGTCTCATCCAACCTACAACCACGTATGAAGATATGGTTATTCATCCGTAGGATCTGAAAGGCTTTTAGATAGGATCCATAAGGCATTTGAAAAAAAGTAATGTTTTTGTATCTATTGTTTATGATTAGAAGTCTTATTAGCTTATGAATAGCTTAATTGATCACTTCTATAAGAATTAAAGAAGGAAAAAAAAAAAGACACAGGCAAAGACAAGAGGACATTAAACAACATGACATACGCATAAGACAATGCTTTATAAATAATGAATACTTTTTAAAATATTCAAAGCGGCTTCATGGGCAAAGTCTATTCTGTCACTTTGGAAATTGTATTGCTCTTTAATCGCCTCAAAAATCTCCACATCATCATCATTTAGTCGTCGAATTTCAATATCTTCATAAATGCGGTTGAATATTTTAACTTTTTTTTTAAATCTATCTATTTTCTTTGGAGATCTTCCTCGGTTAGTTGACAATCTACTTACTTGTTAAACAAGGTAATAATACTCGTCCAAAAATGTTTGAAAACCAAACTTGGTGGACCAACAATATTTATACTTATTAACCTTAATCCATGAACGTATCAAAGCAAGCCCGTTGCTTGTACTCCATGCTAATGGTATATTTGCAACTATTTTAGGGGTAAATGATTTTCAAATATGGGTAACAAAAATTACAATACGAGTTTAACACTAGAATAAGAGGTGTCTAAAATGGTAGACATTAATGCATATTTATTATACGTGGAGTTACTGTGCTGAGTAGACGCTTGTCACTACGAAAATCACACATCCTTATTGTGATATTCAGATGGTCGTATTGCGATATTCTGAAATCATTATTGTTTCTACTTTGACTACGAAAATCAGACATTCATATTAAGATATTGAGACAGTCGTACTACGAGATTCTGAAACCATTAGTGTTTTTACTTGGAGTACAAAAATAAAACATTCGTATTGTGATATCCGGACATCCCTATGACGATATTCTAAATAATTATTGTATCTACTTTGGCTACAAAAACTAGACATTTGTACTACGATATTTAGACATACGTATTGCAATATTCTTAAATAATTATTGTTTCTACTTTGACTACGAAAATTATACATTCATACTGCGATATTCTGAAATCATTACAGTTTATACTTTGACTACAAAAATCAGACATACATACTGTGATTTTCAAACATTCGTACTCCAGTATTTGGAATTTTGTAGCATGAACTTGATACGTCTTTGCTACAGTGCATACAAGGGTTATTTAATAACAACTCGAAGAACTATATATTCCTCCGCAATACAATTTTATACATTGTTTTGCAACTAAAAATATGAGTGCACCGACTGAATTCAAGAAGAGAGTTTTTCTAGCCTACCTGCTTACTTGCATAAGCTACAAAGAACAAACCTTCAACTACTACCAACGTCATGAACTTAATACATCTTTTCTACAGTGCATACTTTTCTAATATACCAATACTTTGTAGTTACAATGTTTCAATAACGTTCTGATTGGTTCTTTGGTATTTTTTAGATGCATTCGTTTTTGTGTTTCTTGCCACCGGTAATGGTAATATTAGGTGGTAGCCCTGCACTTTTCAGTAAGTAATTTTAATTTATTGTTGTAGCAATTCATAATATAATATCTCGTAGAGTATAATGCCATGTATGTGTGTGTGTGTGTGTGTGTGTGTGTGTGTATATATATATATATATATATATATATATATATATATATATATATATATATATATATATATATGGCTAATCAAAATGAAGTGTTAGTATGGCATTGTGTAATATGGTAATTGGCAGGAAAAACTTAAGGAGTGAGTGAATATGTCCACCTACGTGGCGTGTAGGAAAGACTGGACGCAACGCATAGATGTAAGTATGATGCTATAAAAGAAAGAAAATGCAAAGTATAATGCTAACTTAGAAATGGATTGAACCATGCATGTGAGGTGAAGAAACATGTCGCGTGGAGTACACGATGCGTAGAGCTAGGCAGATTTAGTCTGGAAAAAGAATCGAGTTGTTCATTTAGTTCAATATGCCTAATTTTCGTGGAATAGATCCGGAGATGACGAATTAGTGCGTCTTGAGCGAAAAATTGAAGGACAAACTGAATTTGAAGGTGTGGGATTCATGAGATTGTAACAAGTAATTTAAAATCAAGGTATAATTTTTTTAAGTATTGATTAGATTTTAAACCCTAGAAGTGAAATTGATAGGGTTTGTAGTCGATAAAACGAGTTTTTTTACCCGTGTGGTAGTGTAAAGTTAAAACCCTCTAAAAGAAACTAGAAATTCGATTGTTTTAAGGTCTGAATCGAAATAGACAAGGGTTGATAGTCGCGACTAAGTGAAGCATAGTTTGAGAGACTCGACATGTAGGATTCATGAACACGACGTGTCCATGTGTGGACACGACGTGTAGATTGGTCATAAAAATTGGTTCTTATTCGTTTGAAGTGAAAACTGAATTGTAAAGCTACAACATGATATCTAATGGTTGTTTAACAATTTATAAGGGTCTAAATAGTTGATAAGTACTTATATACACATGTAACACCAATGTAGGTTGATTGGTACAAATGTAACTTTTGACTTCGAGCCTACGTACTCTTCTATGACTATTAAATTGTGTTATATGGTGAGTAACCTCCTTTCTCCACTATTTGAATTGGAAAATGTGAAATGTATGCATGTAGCCTTGGTGCAGTGAGCCATGGTGGTTGAGTTATGAGCGTAGGTGGTTGGGAAGGTGGGGTGGTCGGTCAGAGTATCCTTCGTAGCTGGAGGTCTGATTGTGGGGTAGGGTATATGTTGATACCCGAATCTTTATAAATTATGTTACTGTGTTGTTATTTTGTGACTATATCTATGAATTTGTTTGGTGTTATTCATTATTGGTTACTCACTAAGTTTTAAAAGCTTGCTCTGTTATGCTGACTATCCTTGCAAGTTCTAGTAACCCTGCAAAAGGGAAAGAGAATGTGGATACTTAGAGTAGCTAGATAGTGGATATATATTTTGGATGTAGCGGCCTCGCTTAGGATACTATCTTTTGTATATGTTCCGTATATCCCTTTTGACACACTTGTTACAATAGTTATGTATATTGTACACCTGGTTTTATGTAATGGTTTTTGGAATGATATAGTATGATGTTTTATTGAAATTTTTTGCGTATACTTTATACGATGAATCGGACATTACAAACCCTTTTAAAGGGAATTATTTACAAACAATGTTCATAACAATTTCAAAGGATGGAAACAATCAAACATTGCCCATTGTGTATAGTTTGGCCACCGCGAAGACTGTAGCATCTTGGATCTCGTTCCTTATGAGGCTAAAGGAATGTATTTTTAGCATTAAGGAAGTAGCCTTCATACCCAATATGTCTAACTTGACTAACATTGCACTTAGTCAAGTTTTTCCAGATTCATATTGTGGGTACTAAGTTCGAAATGTGTTTATGAAATTATTATCTAGGACAAGAAATGCTCGACATCAGGAATGATTATTCTGGCCGACATGAAAAGCTAAGATCAAGACAAGTTTTGAGGAAAATTTAGCTACGTTTAAGCAAATACTACCATGTCAAGGTGCTTGGCTTGACAATATTGATCATGCATAATAAGGTAAAGCTTATTTTCTAAACATTCGATTTAATGACGGTTTATTTTCCCAATGTCGTTATCATGTTTTCTATGGTGAAGAGAACAATAATGCTTATGGAGGCTATCCGTGAGACAATACAAGTCTTGTATATATATCGCAATGATAACAGTTTTGTAGGGTGACTTGTTGGCGATGCCACCCTTACGTAGCGTAAATAATTCAAAGGAGGTTGCACTGTTTAGCTCCATGACAGAAAAATTACATCTCATAGTTCAAATTTGAGGTAAGTGATGGTATGACAAATTTTATTGTTTTTTTTGAACGGCAAATCTATCCTACTCCTAAATTACTCCTTGTTATGTTAGTGCCAGGGTTTGAACCCTGGACCTCCTTGTTAGTAACACTCCTTGTTAGCCAAGTGGGCTAGCCCCAACTTGTGATAAATTTTATTGTTAATGTGAATACCATACATGTTCTATTGGAATATGACGCCTTAGTGGTATACATTGCAGTCACGCTTTAGCGGCAACAATATCAATAAACATGTTGAATTTTGGCAATAAGGTTCACGTTTACTTCTTTAATAGACGTATCGTATAGCCTATCAAATTGAATCAATACATACTCCACCTCCCCCCAGTTGAATCAAAAATGCCAAACGATCTGATGGTCGCGTTACCCTTTTTGTTGTAATTTAACAATTGAATTTGTTAGGATGGTTGATGAATATTTATTCAAAATCATAATGTAATTTACACGTTTTGTATCACTTATGTTAACAGAATTAAAATGATAACCTAAAATACTAGGATAAAGTTATAAAACAAACAAATAGTAGTTTATTAATTAAAAATATTCTCACATAAAACAATATTTTGTACTAAATAAATATCTATTTCTTAATAGAGAACAATCACGTAAAAGATTAGTTGTAAACACACTTCTACCTGACTTATTAGCAAACTAAGAAAAACCTACTTATTTCAACATTAGTAAATACATACCTCCATTCTTTCCAACATTAAAGAATTTACATACATTATTATTTACTTCAAATATTTCCCACAATTCTAAAAAGCGACCATGTAGATTCATCCTTGGGATATCCACATCTACCATCGGCTGCCCATATATACTTGAATTTTACTAGGGTGTATCAAATTACACATTCTGAGCGTATAAATTTGGAAACATCCTAGGTTTCCCGTTCATCGCCACTAAAATAAACTAAGTTTTTGAAGTAGTTTCTAGAAACAATTTTTTCCTAGTTTTCTAACAACATTTATCATCTCCAAAAACAACAATAATAAATTAGCCATTAACGAAAATACGATAAATTAATAAAAAAATAAAGCTTCACTGACAATTGAGATTTTCGCTGTTAGGCCATGCGAAAATCTATATGACGTGTGAAAATGTTATAAAATCAACCAAAATCTCTACAAAAATCCCGCCTTAACTACCTTAAAATGCGACTTTTCAAATGGCCTCGATGTTTTGCGTGGTACACATATTCAAAGAATGACATTAAAAATACTAAATGTTTAAGAATAACTTTAGAAATAGTTATTTGCAAACAAAAAAAAACTAGAAAATTGAACACTTTACACACTTAACTTTTTCGGAGACCCTACATAGATTTTCGCAGATCACTTAACTTTATCGCAGGCCACACCATTCAAAATGGTCACTTTGTTCTACTATTAGGGTGGACGGAGTGGTCATCGGGTTGGGCGAAAGATTGGAGCGGGATGGGGCGGTACCGCCGGTACCGCCGGTACCTCCGGTACCGCTACCCCTTCTCCTTCGGGTTGAGTAGGCTCGGCAATGGTGGCGGGTGAGGGATGATGGTGAACCCGATGATCCCATCCATTTTTATAAAAAAAAATTTTAATCCCTAAAAAATTACATTACCCTCATCCCTATAAATATCACATCTCCACTCCTTCACAAATCACACCTTCACCCTTCTTTCTTTACTCTCATTTTCTCTCAAAAACCCTTTGCCCTCTATTTTATAAAAAACTCTTTTTTTATAAAATGGATTCAAATCGTGGTAAATCCAAACGTCGCAGTTCCTCACAAAGCAGGAGCCGTGAAGTTCCCCCAACCCCATCCCTACACATTTACAGTTACACACAATACCCCAACCAATTCCAACAAAACTTTTCACAATACCCCAACCAATTCCAACAATATCAAACTCAGTTTCCACAATACCCCAACCAATTCCAACAATGCTACGTTCCGGACACTTCTCATTTCCGTAACCAAGTAGAGTCCAGTGATGAAACCATTCCACCCTCGGATAACGAGGAGGAGCAAGAGGATGAGCAAGTGGAGGAGCAAGAGGACGCGCAAAAGGACGAGCAAGAGGACGAGCAAGTGGAGGAGCAGCATGCAGATGACCAGGAGGACGCAGAGGAGGTTATCCCAGAGACACAACCCTCTACGCATAAAAGGAATTACACCCACCGAGTAAAACGCAAACTTTGGGAGGAGATGGAGGAGATCGCCTTGGCGAAGGCATACATTAGTTGTTCTGAGGACCAAGAACGCGGAAACACCCAACGGTCCGACTCTTTCTGGCAGAATGTTTTGGAACATTTCCAGGCGCAAATTCCAGGTACCGATAGGACCAAGCATCAAATCAACTCCAAGTACAAAGATATGCTAAATAAGGTAAATAAGTTCAATTGTATATACAACAATAAAATGAACATGCGTGCCAGTGGGAGGGGGGATGCGGATGTTTTACAGGCCACCCATTCAGAGTACCGGAAATTGTACCGGTCCAGTTTCTCACATACAGGGGCATGGGAAATACTCAAAGAGCATGCCAAATGGGAAACGGTCAAAGAAATGGGGATGCATTCCCCACATCATTCCGCCAAACGAAGTAAGACATCCGGCTCCAACCAATTCACCAACTCTCCTTCTGATGCACACTTTTCGCCTCAACCAATCGATCTTGATGAAGCTTCCCCACAACCATCATCACATTCCCGGCAAAGAAAAGGGAAAAATGTGGCTGGATCTTCATCAATGCCAGATGGTTATCAGACCATCGTCGATAAGATATCCGCACTGGCGAATATTAATGAGGCAGAAGCGCAGAAGAAGGAAACCATCCGTGCAAAGAAAATGGCTGTTTTGGAGAAACAGGAGGAAGAATTGACGAGGAAATCGGCCCTCCTTGAGCAAGAGATCGAAGCGCTCAAAAGGTCTCGTGAACAAAAAGATTTAAAATTCTTCCTTAAATCTCATGATCATTTGACCGGATCAAAATTGGCATTGGTTCTTGGGAAGAAACAGGAAATTGCAGAAATGTATGGGTGGGAACTTTAGGATTTTTATTTCTGTTTTTAGGATTTTTATTTCCGTATTTAGGCTTTTTTTTCTTGTACCGGTGTGTTTTTTAATTAAATGTAATTTGAATTTTCTTTAAATTTTATGCATTTTATTATTATTTCTAATATTAAATTAAGTGTTAAAATTAATTTATTCATTTAATTAAAACATTTAAATATAAAATATATGATGTGGCATTGTGGGTTCAGTGAGTTCAGTGGGTACTGGTTCCATGGGTGAAAGATTGGTGAAAGATGGGGAAAATGGAAGTGAGAGGAGAGAGAAAAGCTGACGTGGCGCGTGTGTTCAGTGGGATGGGAGGGATCTACTCCCCCCACCCTTAGATTTTTGAAGGCAATCAGGGCTGACCGTAAGGGGTGCGATGTGTGTGACCGCAAAGGAGTCGCGTCGTCTAGGGGCCGAAAAAAATTACGTTTAGCATATCGTGACGGAAAAATCCATTACTAATTATTCGTTAAAGCCCATTTTTGACGGATTAGTGACAGAGTATTATCATTTCTAAAAAAGTTATGTCAAATGACTTATTTGTCGGTAATTCTTTGCAAAAATCTGTCGCGAATATATCGTAAAATTAAATCACCAATTCTTTCGTCGCTAAAAAAATATATTTAATGACATTTTTTACTATTCGCATAGAGCCTTCAAAATCAGCGGACCGGCCCTACAAACCATCATGATAGTCGCAGACCATGACCTGCGAAAATAATGTCTACTTTTATCATTGTTTATTTTTCGAGAAAAACTGTTATATAATTAGTATAATTTATTATTTTCTCTTTTTATTAAAATTAATATCTCTATATTAGTTATAAAAAAGTACTTAAAGATGTTGTGTCGACATATAATTCGCCTCAAGCAATAAATTTTTAATAGTTACTATTGAATACAAAGGTTGAGTAAATTTGACAGTAAAATTATTCGCAAGAAACAATAACAAAAAAAATAAAATCAATATGTGGTTATTATTATAGAGGACCATTTAGAAATGGATTTAGGAATGTGGTCAGGAAAGAACTAGTTTGGTTGATTGGAAAGAAACCTGCAAAAAGCAGTTGTACTTTGTACAATGTAGGGTTGCAGGTGGCAATTTTATGCTAAAAAAAACTAGACCTGGCAATCCGTGTCTACGTGTCGTGTATTCGTGTCAGACACGAATTTACACGACACGAATTTGTAAAACACGTACACGACACGAATTGTAAAACGTGTCTTGGATATCAAACACGTACACGACACACATTTAATGCGTGTAACACGCGACACGACACGAATAAACACATTTTTTGTCCGTGTCACACGAAAACACGAATTTACACGAATAAACACGTTTTTTGTTCGTGACCAGAAATCGATAAGTGGAATCAGAGGTGAGAACCAAAACCAGAAATCAGAAGTAGTGGAAGCAAGTCGAGAACCAGAAACCAGAAATCGACAAGCAAATCCAGATCGAGAACCAGAAATCAGAAGCAAATCGAGGTCGAGAACCAAAACTCTGGAAGCAAATCGAGATCGAGAACCAGTGGAAGCAAGTCGGCGAGAAATCAGCAGCGATCGAGAGCCAGAAGTAGTGACGGTCGGGAAGGAAGCAAGGCGGAAGCAGTGACGGTCGGGAAGGAAGCAAGGCGGCAGAAATCGACAGTCGGTGATCGATGGTCGGGAAGGAAGCAAGGCGGCAGCGGGAAGGATTTGAGATTTGAGGCCAGAAACTCAGAAATCAGATTTGAGATTTGAGGATACGATGATTTTAGGAATTAGGTTTATTTACAAAATCTATGATATATTCTAAATTGGTCCCTCGTATATCAGTAAACGTTAAACTAATCCCTGAACTTCAAGGAAAACTGAATTTAATTCGTGTATATACGTGTCTATTCGTGTCACGTGTAACACGAATTTAATTCGTGTCTTATACGTGTCAAAACAGGTAAATTCGTGTTTGACACGTATAAGACACGAAACACGAATTTAAAATATGTGTCAGACACGAATAGACACGAAACACGAATTCCTAAAACCCATACACGGAAAACTCGTGTCGTTTTCGTGTCGTGTCTTTCGTGTCGTGACCCATATTGCCAGGTCTAAAAAAAACTACAGCCAACAACTCTTTGTTCCAGTTTACACAGGACTTACCGTACAAGTTCACAACTCCGGCCAGCTGTGATATATATATATATATATATATATATATATATATATATATATATATATATATATATATATATATATATATATATATATATATATATATATATATATATATATATATATATATAGGGAAAATGACTTATAAGGGTAATTATGTTTCAAAACTGTTCAAAAAACATCATCCAAGTTTGGTATGTTCAAAAAACACCATCCAAGTAAGACCTTTGTACAAAAAACACCATCCAAGTAAGGCTCTTGTACAAAAAACACCAACGAACTACATGTTTTGTTCAAATTTTAACCGATGGTAACCGGCTCTTGCAGGTTAAAGAATGACTTGGCCTAATATTTAGTGACATGGCATAATAACAGATGAACAGTTTAACCTGCAAGAGCCGGTTACCATCGGGTAAAATTTAAACAAAACATGTAGTTCGTTGGTGTTTTTTGTACAAATGCCTTACTTGGATGGTGTTTTTTGTACAAAAGCTTTACTTGGATGATGTTTTTTGAACAAACCAAACTTGGATGGTGTTTTTTAAATACTTTTTAAATATAATTACCCTTATAAGTCATTTTCCCTATATATATATATATATATATATATATATATATATATATATATATATATATATATATATATATATATATATATATATATATATATATATATATATATATATATATATATATATATATATATATATATATATATATATATATAGTAATTGTATTGCTTCCTACCTTTTGCTCCTACTCAAATTCCTACCAATGTTAAATTATGACAAGTGTTATATTTAATAAAAATAATAATATTTAAATACACATGTCATGATATCATATGAGTAGGAATATGGGTAAGAATAAAAGTTAGGAACAAATATAATTTCTCATATATATATATATATATATATATATATATATATATATATATATATATATATATATATATATATATATATATATATATATATATATATATATATATATATATATATAGGGTCAGGATCTTGTGAGAACCCAAATATTCGTGAGATCTTGAGAACTCTTAAACTAATTTTTATTTTTCAACAAAAATGACTTAATGCATTAAGTCACTTATATTTAAGACCTTTTTTAAAAAAATTTGAAAAAAAATATGCATATACGAAATGTGCATATGTGCATTTTTGTGCAAATGTGCATATGTGCACGTTTTGTGTATATGTGCATCTCCAAAAAAAATCGACTTTTTTTAAAGATTTTTTTTTACGAAATGTCTTATATATAAGCGACTTAATGCATTAAGTCACAATTTTGAAAAAAAAAATTATAGCCTAGGAGTTCTCAAGATCTCATGAATATATGAGTTCTCAAAAGAACCTAACTCTATATATATATATATATATATATATATATATATATATATATTATATATATATATATATATATATATATATATATATATATATATATATATATATATATATATATATATATATATATATATATATATATATATATATATATATATATATATGGGAAAAGTGAATATACTGCTGTTATGTATATAAGCTTGCATACTAAACCCTTAATACAACGTCAATTTACATGTAATTTGATTATTTCCTTATTCCCATATTATTTGTTTATTGAATTTTCGTTCGACACAACAATTTCTTAATCCCGATCATGCCTTTCGCCTTCAATGATTCTTTCTTCTTCCTTCAGACATGTAGGAAGTCGTATCGGGACTAAAGAATCGTTGAAGGAGGAAGACATGATCGGGATTAAATAATTGTTGAGTCGAACATAAAATCAAGGAATAAAGAATACGAGAATAAGAAAATAAGCTATATACATGTAATACGACGTCGTATCGAAGGTTTAATACGCAAGCTTATATACATAACAGCAGTATATTCAAAATATAAATGGACGATATAATCAAGAATAAATTCCTTACATTAATACCAAATAAGAGTTGTAATCATAAATGAATTCTCGTTAGCACTTCTTCTTCAAGCCCCAATCATCTACTAATCTAAACATGCAAAATAGGTAAATTATAAAACATGTATACAATTACAATTTACAAACAAAAGAAATAGTCAAATAACAAAATAGTATGCAGTAAACAAATAAAGTTGGGTTAATAGGGTTAATAACATAAAAATCACTGTAGTTTGACCAAAATTTCGGTTTAACCACTGTATTTCTTTTTGTTTCATAAAACCTATCATACTTTCAAAAAAATTCATATTGAGCACTGTTCATTTTATTTTATAACTTTTAACGATTTTTTTCATCGAAAGGTTATGTGAAAACTTTCAAATCGACATTTTAAGCAAATATTGGAACTTCATTGCAGTAAAAATGATACATAATGTTGTCTACATGTGATTTTAGTTTTCGTAAGTATAACTCTTCGGCCACGTTGTGAATGAATAGAGTGTCCAACTGAATCCACTAAATTTTGAATGGGACGGGGGTAAAAAGTGTTCCGATTTGGCAACATACAATCATGACTTTAATTTGTTATAGTGATCGCAATGTATATTTTCGAAAATGTGAGTGGTTTTTACGATTTTTTTTGAAAAGTATGAGTGATTTTTTTAGAACAAAAAAAAAATATAGTGCTTAAACCGGATTTTGGCCAAACTATAGTGGTTTTTATGTTATTAGCCCTTAAATTATATTAGAATAAAACACTTTAGTCAATTTTTTCTTTTAATTCAACGAAATATACAAATACGATGAGTAGGCTAAGAGAAACCAAATTAAAAATAATTATATTATTATCAATTATAAATTATAGATAAATTAAATGTGTAATATGAAATTAAAAATTGAAGAGTAAAAAATATGCAAATATCTTGCATTTAGAAGATCAAACAGGAGCACAAATCGATTGACAATTACTAAATAATATAAACAAATGTTGAAGCTTTCCGTTCCTAGGTACCCACGACGTCATTCATATCCAATTGTCCATATATGTAAACTATAAACTCACTGAACAAAGATGCAATTAACAAATTAAATCGAAAATTTGAATATATATATATATATATATATATATATATATATATATATATATATATATATATATATATATATATATATATATATATATATATATATATATATATATATATATATATATATATATATATATATATATAGGGAGAGGTTAAAATGAGATGAATAAAAAGGTTGAGAATGTGAGAATGATTCTGGACCAATCAATATATAAGGGTATATTAGTAATTGTATAATTTAATTAAATTAAATCATAAATGAATAAAATCACAATTTCCTAAAATTTAGGGATTTGATTGGTAATTACCTAAAAAACGAATTAATCATTCTTAATTAATAAATGATTTAAAAAATATTTTTTATCAATTTTCTTTTAAATTTAAAAAAATCGTCTTTTTTATTTATTATATTGCATTCATTAATGAATAAAAAACAAATTATTAATTATCCATGAATATTGTAGTGATGGTAAAATTATATTCATAAATGAATATGCCAATACTAGATTCATACATTTATATAGTTATATTCATAAATGAATATAACAAGACTTGTTTCATACATTTATACAGTTATATTCATAATCGATTAAAACATTTTAAATAGAAAAACTACTAAGAAAAATCAAATAACACATTCATATACAACATTTATTTTCATAAATGATTAACGTATTTCAGACAAAATTGAAAATTTATACATAATTATCTTCAATAATGATTATATCATATCATAAGAAAAAAAATTATAAAATACATCCCGATGTTCGCACTTTTCTTGAATGAATCACATTCCTTTTTCTTGCTGCTAGCATCACACACCAAAAACTAATAGTGGACACCCGTGATTAGTGTTAGTTTAGATTCACACCTGCAAAATCGAATCGAAGGATATTAAAAAATAATTTATAGACTATAATCATCAATGATTAACACTGCTCATCATTAATGATTAACACAAGTATTATCATCATTTTTGCAGTCATGTTATATTCAATACATGATTACAGCTGTAATCATAGATGATTATAACTATAATCATAGATGATTCAACTTGCCAACAAGTAACTTCAGGAGCAATGTAGTTTCTTATCTCTTTTACCGTTATAATCATCGATGATTACAGTTACAAACAATTATCAGTTGTAATATAATCATCCATGATTAACATGTGTTAATAATTTCTCTGTACCATTCATAAAGATCACTGATATGATAATCGGTTCCAATTCAGTTCTATCAACATCATAAACTAATCCAACATCATCCTTATTCTGATTTCTTTCCAAATCCTGATTCAATTTAGAATCTAAACCCATATCCCTCGATT
>CM042017.1:9055000-9062500 GCA_023525715.1 Cichorium intybus
AGGGCCGCACCAGTTTATCATAGCTATATAGGCCGCAACGTTTGGATATAACATCCAGTATCATAGCCTTATAGGCCGCACCAGTTGGATATAGCATCCAGAATCATAGCCTTATAGGCCGTACCATCTGTTAATAGCTTGTTTCACGATCAATTATGGCTCACGGGTTAGCCTGCTGTTGCCTTGGCTCACGGGTTAGCCCGCTGTTGCCTAGACTCACGGCTTATCCGGTCTTGTCTATATAAGTTTGACTCACAGCTCCGTTCTTGTCTATTAAAGACTCACGGCTTATCTGGTCTTGTCAATATTGACTGACTCACAGTTCCGTTCTTGTCTATATAAGACTCACGGCTTATCTGGTCTTGTCATGTCATTATTATTTTTACACTTGTCGTTTCGTCCCTCGAAGCTGTTTCAACCTGTAACAATTCAATCATCATATATCACATATGATATCAGTGAGATTACTCACCTGGATACTAGCTGCATTTAAATCCCGGTTGTTTCTTGCCTTTGCGTGCACCACAACCATTTTGTCCCATACCTATATATCCATTTCATATCAAATGATAATAGGTTAATAATCATTTCAATTGACTCTAGTACATGAGAGTCCAATATTATGCAACTATAAACCATCCCTAGATGATAAACTTTCCATTTACCATCTTTTCATGAGTTATACTCATTCCCGAGGCATTCGTATAGATCTACAGTGCCCCTGAGGAGTCGAAAACTCAATTTAGTATTTTTCTAGGACTTTTCATACCATCATGGACTTATGGTTCAAGTTTGAGGTAAATCAGACAAGCCTAGCAAAAATTAGCGTTTTTGGACCCCCTGCCAGTCAAGCACGACTCGTGCATAATATTGCCTATGGGAGCACGACTCGTGCAAGGCCTGTAAGGCATGAAATCTTCATAAAATGAGAAGCACGACTCGTGCAAATAGAGCACGACCCGTGCTCTTTACTGCAGTGTCCAGAAATGCCCGATTTTTCATGCTACAGCACCTGTTTTCACCTATTAAGTCCTTATACTTGTTCTTAATCATTTGGGGTTTGTTTCCTGACTAAAACCCTCCAATAATACAAGGTTTTAATCCAAAGAAACAACATCAATCAATCAAATGCAGATTTTAGGGTTCTTGAGCCAAAAACCCCAAAATCCACCCAATTCATCAAATTCTCTTGTTTCAATTGCATGTTCTTATCATATGAACATGTATCAAGCATAGAAATCATATAAACATCATGGAATAAACTGAAATTACAGATTTCAGTTCATCCCACATGAATCCACCAAGAACACATTCAAGGATTTGACTAAAAAGTCAATTTGCTAACCTTATTTGGCTTGGAAATCATCAATTCCAAGTTAGTGTTCAATTCCATCTTCAAATCCTCCAGAGCTTCCAAAAATCGTATGTGAGAAATCCTTCCCGATGCTTCAAATGTTCAGCCACACAATAGGAGAGTCAACTCTCCTATTTATACCTCCAAAATTTGCAAAATTAGTCCTTAAGTTCATTTTCTTGAACTTTGGCCACAATAATCAAGTTTTATTACAATAAAACTTTCATTCTTTATACATTTGCCACAAACAACAATATTTTTCATATTTGGTCCTTCACATGGTCAAATGACCAAATTATCCTTTTATGGTAAAATGACCAAAAATCAGTTTTTATAACATTTTAAGTCCACAACTCAAAATATTATTTCAACTAAATTCTTTTCTGTCCAAATGACCAAATTACCCTTCCAAGGTAAAATGACCATTTTACCCCTTTTTATTATATTTACATAAAAAGAGTGTCTTGGCGTTACAAATTCTCCCCTCCTTCAGAAGATTTCGTCCCCGAAATTATACAAGGAGTTGAGGTTATGTCTCCCTCATTTCGCTTTCGGTCTTCCGCATCATGTCGGAATCTCTATGGTATTGCCTAAGCACTTAACCATACTAGTCTTTTTATCTCGTGGTTATATCACATTTCTCATATCATTCCTCCGGTTGTCCCGGGTACCTTATCTACGTATCTATCTTCATCTCGTCATAAGGGATTTGTTGGAAATTATCAATACATAATTTCTTTCTTGTCGTCCCAAACAAATTTTAACCTTTCCAAAGGATTACTTTTAGCACCACCAAATTTTTTTACTTGGAATTTCTAAGGTTTATATTCAGTGATCCACATACCACTTTTACAATTTCTTAATCATTCTTCAAATTCGTTCGTACTCAGCAAGTCTTCTCTCCAGTTTGTGCAAGAATCTAGGATCTAGCCAACGGTTTTATCATATCTTCAATTCAATAATCGAAGGATATTACGGTATTCCATACCATACTTCATATGAATCATCAAACTACTAGCATGTAGGCTGCTATTTCTTACAAATTCTATCAGAGATAAACAATCTTCTCATCTCCCAATAGGGTCTGCTGTGCAATTTTCAAGCACATCTTCTAAAATCTGCATCATTAGGTCACTTTGTTCACCAATATACGGTACATGCAGAGACTTTATTGCAAAGTCTATAACAATGTTGTCCCATTTCTTTTCTGGGACCAACAACGGGTCAATTCTCTTCGCACGTTTCTAACGGTTTGACTTTACTTTGCGTACAATTCAAATACTTTTCATGTGCCTTTCCATACCTTTCTTCTGTCCCGGCCACCAATACATAGGTTTTATCGACCTATCCAGTCTGGTATTACTCCGAGTATACTGCATATCTAGTGCAAAATGCATATTTTCAAGATGATTTTCATATTTCACTTTGCTTTGGAATTCACATTCACAACCCCAAGGGTTTTCAATTGTCGTAAGTTTCTAGCTAGCTTCTTTTAATAGCTAATCATTCATTCATTTTTTTTCGTGCTTTCAGACTTGCACATATCTTTCTGTGCTACCCGAATCAACTCAGGTAATCAATTTGCCACACTCATACATGTGGATGTAACCTTCAAAAGTTACTCTTTTCAATTCAAGGCATCTATAGCCACATCTGCTCTTCCGAGATGGTACAAGATTTCATACCCGAAATCTCTAAGTAACCCATCTATCTTAATTATCACATATTTAGCTTCTTTTTGATCAATTAAGTACTTCAAACTTTTATGATCCTTACAAACAATAAGCTTTACACCATATAGATAGTGTTTCCAAAGCTTCATACCAAAATCATAGTTGCTACTGCAACGTCATGCATCTACAGTCAAAGTTGGATACATTTCAATGATCCAATTTAGCTTCTCCGCTTAGCATCAATGTTAACGTCAGAGGTTCATACCAGGTTTATTCCAAACCTTTACAAGATGCCTGTGGTCTTTCTACCACTCAAACTTTTCACTTTTCTTAGTCAACCTTAGTCATCTGAACAGCAATCAAGGAGCAGTTTTCTACAACTCTCCTAAATTAGCCCGCCAATCCAAGGAAACTACTAATTTCAGTCAAATTCCAAGGCGGTTTCTGTCTTATCACAGTATCATTTTCCCGCTGGATACACTTTATCATCCCTGGCCTTATTTACATGCCCAAAGAATATAAAGCTTCTTTTAGCCAAAAAAAATTTTCATACTTAGAGAATTTTATATATAACTTAACTCAGTGAAGTATCTCCAATATCTGGTACAAATGTACCTCATATTTTCGATCTGGTTTCGAGAATATCAGATTCTCAATAGTCAATACACATATGCATCAATTTGTCTTTCTTCTTTTCAAACAAAATAGGGCTCTATACAATGACACATTCAGCCACAAGAGACCCCAATTCAAGAATTTCTTCTAGTTGTTTTCCAACTCTGCCATCTCTACAGATGCAAATCAGTTTAGAGCCTAAATAACAGGAACGACTCCCAAAATCAGCTTTATCATAAACTCTCCTCGCCAATCTGGCAGAAATCCTGGAAGTTCTTTTCAAAAGAAACATCCGAGAATCTATTTAAAGTAGTACACTACTATCGCTGCTTTATCTAACTTGGCCAATACCACGTATGCCAATTATAACATCATTCTTTTACTAACTCTTTTCCGAGTTTAAGCAAAGAAAATAACCGGTATTCTCAACAACGGTCATTTACCATGTATTTTCATCCGTTTCATTTCTGCTTTAAGAACCATAATGTTCTTGTTTCTACAATTCATGTTAGCATAAATCAGTGCTAACCAATTCATAAGCACAATTGCTTCAGATTCACTGGTAGTTATCGGCTTCAGATTTATAGGGAAAATGGTCCCGTAAATCCTAGGCAAACTACCTTTCCAGGTGTTCAATATCTAGAACATATTTGCTATCTGCTATAGCTACTTCCAACTTTTCATCCATAATCGTTGATGAAATTTTCAAACAAGACATCAAGTCATCGATCCCAAGCGTAGCTTCATAGATCAAATATAACCTACACGGGGTCATATTCAGAATCATTATATCGGAGATTATATCAATCTCTTCACAAGCTCCTTCCACAGTCTGTTAGAATGCTCATGGTACCGCTGGTCCTTTTTGACCGTTCATTTCTTCTTCCTTTCCTGGGTTCATCACCCGTTACTCCACATTTAGCATGTGAGTATGTCATAAGGAAGTGATCTATAGTTCCACGCTGGAACCACTTCCGTCCCACACAACAAACTCGAGCAATATGCTCCCATTTCCTGCAATTTCAGCATGTCAATGGTAGAGTCTCAACTCTAAAATGTTCTGAGTGCTTTTTCCTGCACTTCTTACACCACATCATCTTTTCGTTTTGGTCTCTTCCCTTCAAGGCTAGACCTGAATCGTGTTAACTTCTTCTGAGAAATCCACTAATATTTTCTGCTTTTCTTGTAGTCTCAACTACTGTTCTTTCACCTTGAATATCAACCAAGGTGAGCAACCGATTTCTTTATCTAACCACATCAGCTAACATTGCTCATCATGTGGATTTTCTGCTATTCGTCCCCTTTTGGCTCTCATACAACAGAGTCTTGAGAAATGGTTGATCCATTTCCTAGAGCTTCGCGCCCTAAATGTCTCCCAAGGAGATTCACAGTTCATACTTCTTATACGTTAGAAGTTAGCAACAGTTAGGTTATATATGTATAAGAACAACTATATACACCTAACTATGCATCATGTCTACTATCTCAGGGTTTAAGTCTAGGAACCTACTCTATAGACACCTAGTTCACTTAAACCATGGCTCTGATACCAACTTGTAACACCCGGCTTTTAAAACAAAACACCCCTGAAAAATTTTTCATTTAAAACTAAGGTTTCAGTACTTAAAACCAGTACAAAGGGGTATATTTTTAATTAAATCGGGTACAAGCGTATCAAGGAGAGTAGATAATACCCATATCTCCTTTGAAGCCGGGCTGCTACTGACAGCATCTACAAGTCCACTTCTTGAGTCACGGACTTTATCGTTACCCTTATCAGGGTTATGCTAACCTGCAGGGACATTTAACAAACGGTATGAGCTACAAAGCTCAGTGAGTAATCATATCTGCAAATAACGTATACAATAAATACATCCATATATAATCCTTTAAATATGATACATATATCTATCATTTCATTTGACAATATCAAATCCCGTTTTATAGCCTTTTCTGGCCAAACGTGTATATCTGTCTGGATATCGGACCCAGACTGCTAGCCTTACCGGCTAATCGTATATATCTTAGGATTTCATATCCTACTGCATAGCCTTACCGGCCTAATCGTGAGATCATGTGATTTTCAAATCACATCAGATTATTGTACACTTCATCACGTCCAGTCTGTTATTTGCATACCTTTCAAATCATTTCTGTATCATTTCTGTCCCATCTTTCTTAGTCATACCTGACTATACCATATCTCATGACTATATAAGTCGTATCATTTGTCATGGCTATACAAGCCGTACCAAAACATTTCCATCATATGAATCGTAGCCCGAGGGCCGCACCAGTTTATCATAGCTATATAGGCCGCAACGTTTGGATATAACATCCAGTATCATAGCCTTATAGGCCGCACCAGTTGGATATAGCATCCAGAATCATAGCCTTATAGGCCGCACCATCTGTTAATAGCTTGTTTCACGATCAATTATGGCTCACGGGTTAGCCTGCTGTTGCCTTGGCTCACGGGTTAGCCCGCTGTTGCCTAGACTCACGGCTTATCCGGTCTTGTCTATATAAGTTTGACTCACAGCTCCGTTCTTGTCTATTAAAGACTCACGGCTTATCTGGTCTTGTCAATATTGACTGACTCACAGTTCCGTTCTTGTCTATATAAGACTCACGGCTTATCTGGTCTTGTCATGTCATTATTATTTTTACACTTGTCGTTTCGTCCCTCGAAGCTGTTTCAACCTGTAACAATTCAATCATCATATATCACATATGATATCAGTGAGATTACTCACCTGGATACTAGCTGCATTTAAATCCCGGTTGTTTCTTGCCTTTGCGTGCACCACAACCATTTTGTCCCATACCTATATATCCATTTCATATCAAATGATAATAGGTTAATAATCATTTCAATTGACTCTAGTACATGAGAGTCCAATATTATGCAACTATAAACCATCCCTAGATGATAAACTTTCCATTTACCATCTTTTCATGAGTTATACTCATTCCCGAGGCATTCGTATAGATCTACAGTGCCCCTGAGGAGTCGAAAACTCAATTTAGTATTTTTCTAGGACTTTTCATACCATCATGGACTTATGGTTCAAGTTTGAGGTAAATCAGACAAGCCTAGCAAAAATTAGCGTTTTTGGACCCCCTGCCAGTCAAGCACGACTCGTGCATAATATTGCCTATGGGAGCACGACTCGTGCAAGGCCTGTAAGGCATGAAATCTTCATAAAATGAGAAGCACGACTCGTGCAAATAGAGCACGACCCGTGCTCTTTACTGCAGTGTCCAGAAATGCCCGATTTTTCATGCTACAGCACCTGTTTTCACCTATTAAGTCCTTATACTTGTTCTTAATCATTTGGGGTTTGTTTCCTGACTAAAACCCTCCAATAATACAAGGTTTTAATCCAAAGAAACAACATCAATCAATCAAATGCAGATTTTAGGGTTCTTGAGCCAAAAACCCCAAAATCCACCCAATTCATCAAATTCTCTTGTTTCAATTGCATGTTCTTATCATATGAACATGTATCAAGCATAGAAATCATATAAACATCATGGAATAAACTGAAATTACAGATTTCAGTTCATCCCACATGAATCCACCAAGAACACATTCAAGGATTTGACTAAAAAGTCAATTTGCTAACCTTATTTGGCTTGGAAATCATCAATTCCAAGTTAGTGTTCAATTCCATCTTCAAATCCTCCAGAGCTTCCAAAAATCGTATGTGAGAAATCCTTCCCGATGCTTCAAATGTTCAGCCACACAATAGGAGAGTCAACTCTCCTATTTATACCTCCAAAATTTGCAAAATTAGTCCTTAAGTTCATTTTCTTGAACTTTGGCCACAATAATCAAGTTTTATTACAATAAAA
>CM042017.1:9065000-9077500 GCA_023525715.1 Cichorium intybus
CCTCAGTGTTCTGGTTAGGGCGGGTATGACCCCTGCAATTCCAAAACTTGTCAAAGTTGGTTCTCCTGAAGTTCTTCATGTTTTACTAGAAGGCGGTGTTGTTGGTTCTATTCCCACTAATAGAGTTGAAAAGGCTGTTTTTGAAAGCTGGTCCTCCTGAAGTAGAGTTATTTAGAGTTGTTTGGCAATCTTTTATGATTACCTTTGAGTTATGAGTTGTTTGATTAGTGAGAAGAGGTTAAAACCTTTCTTATGTATTAATCTTGGTGTAATTAAGATTAGTTAAGTTGATGTATGAATTTGGGTAATTAGAAACCCATTTGGAAGAAGTTTGAGCCTTAAAAACGCCAAAAATGCCTTATACGGGTCGTGTAACCTTCAGTAATTTTTGTGTTTCCTGGTTACTATAGCAGAATACGGGCGGTGTTAATTTAACACGGGCACTGTAGCGGAACACAGGCCGTGTAAATTTAACACGGGCCGTGTTACGCGTGCAGAACCATTTAAATGACAGCAAACCTGATTTCGGGAAAAACAAACCCATTTCGATATCTAGAGATTTCTAAGGCGGTTTTCTTCCAAATTGAGCCAGGAGATGCGTAAGGAACCGTAGGGAGACTTCAATCTAACCCCGTAAACGCGTTCTCGATTCCTAATTCGTCGAGGTGAGTGATTTCTTTGTTTTGGGGGTTTTAAAACCCTAGATTTGATTTCAGTGTTTTAGCTATATATTGTTATATATGTTGTTAGTAGATTGTTAGTGGATGCCTTTAGAGTTATTGGTGAGAGTATTGTCGAGTTACTACGGTTGAATGAGTAGAACTACAGATATGGGGGTTTCGGTAAATATAGAGTTGATATTTACCGTTTATACTCCCTTTTCCTCTTTTAATTCATACGTCTTTGAGATAGATGTTATTGAGATGATTGTGGATGTTGGAGAATTGATTTAGACTATGGTGATATAACCAATTCTAGAGAACACGAGCTCGGTACGTGCAAATTGGGGGTTCCATGTACTAAGCCGATACCAGGTAAGTACTTCTGAATACTTGAGTAAGAGTTATACCTTGTTGTATATATATGTTGAACACATATGTGTGTTATGTTGATATTGTGGTAGCTTAGAGTTAGAGTGCTTCTGTTATCTGTGGATAACAAGAGTTGAGTTACATTCTATACTGAGTATAAAAGTAGAGTATATGCTAGAGTGAGTGAGTTAAAGAGTCTTTTGAGTTTGATTGCTACAACCATGATGGGTGTTATAATTGAGTATAATTGATTGTGAAATGAGTATATGCGAGTGTGTGTGTGTGATTGAGTTTATGAGTAGTATCAGTTGTGATACTTATTCTTGATTTAATATTACTACTAATTAGCTGGTTTTTGTAAAGCTAATAAGTTTGCAGATTTCAGAGTAAGAGAAAGTGAATAATTGCTAATGAGACTAGCAAAGGAGAATGATGGGAGAGTTTACTGAGAGAGATTGTGGAGTGTGATTGAGATTACTCACTAAGCTTTTTATAAGCTTACACTTGAGTTGTATGTTGTTTTGCAGGTATTTGTGGCTGTGATAGGGGAAGACATGTGAGAAAGAAAGACGGACATGTTTAAAGCTTGTCTTTTAGTTGAATTAGATTTATTTGTAATTCCTGGTTGAAATTTGTAAGGACCTTTTGTGTAAATATTCATGTTGATAACATCTTGATCCTTGGTTTGAGTACTAGTATACCTATTTTAATGTGTTATTGTTTGAAAAATTTTGGGTGTACTTTGTATGAGAAACCGAGTGTTACATTTATCATCAAAACTAGATCAATGGTGAAATATATGGTTCTACAGTCAGACAATATAATTTGGTTCTGAATTGAACTCATATATATATATATATATATATATATATATATATATATATATATATATATATATATATATATATATATATATATATATATATATATATATATATATATATATATATATATATCCGGTGAGGACTCAAAAACAATTATCCACCACCCACTTCGTCAAGTCATAAACATCAAACCAAATACTTGAACGGAACGCGTTCGCATGCGACGCACGTCCGTGGAACGTAATACAGACTCGATGATTTAATTACGTGCGACGAACGTCCATAGAATGTCATTTAAGTGGGCCTTTCTCTTTATTTTCATTTTTTAAATAAATTTATTATTATTATTATTATTTTATTATTTTAATTTTTTTAAATGCCTATATACTCGGTTTTCACTTATTTTATTTTATTTTTTAGGGTTTAAGGTTTTTCTTCGTTTTTTAAATTTTTTTCCTTTTTTTGTTTTTTTTACTTTTTACCTTTTTAATGTTTTTACAAAATATTTGAAGTTATTTTGTTTTTATTTTTTGATTTTTTGTTTTTTCTTGACTTTTTATGTTTTTGAACTAAATATAGGTTCAGAATTTTAATGTTTAACAACTATAAAAGTTTTGATTCATAAATAAATTAAGTATCATAATATTTTGAATGCATACTACTTTTGGATCATATTATTTTTGGATCATAAAATCTTGCATCATTTAATTTTGAATCAAAAAAATATAATTAAGGATCATAAAATATTTGAATCAAAATATTGTTAGATCATAACAAATTAAGGATCATAAAAAGATGAATCATGACTTCTTTAAATCATAAATATTTTGAATCACCTTATTTGCTTTTTTGAATTTGGATAAAAAAATTTTCGTTATGTTTTATAAAAATAAATACTTCTTAAAATTAAAATATGAACACTTCAAAAACTTATTAATTTTTTTACAAACTCATTAGTATAGTGAGTAGAAGTATCATTTAAAATTTCATGATTTTTGAAAAATATTTTTTTCTGGATTTTTTATAAAATAAAAAGTTAAAGATTTTTTTTTCAAATTTTCATGATTGTGTTCATTTTGTAGAAAATTAAATTTTAAGAACTTTGATTTTTTTAGAATTTTTTTTGTAAAAAAAAAGACAAAATTACAGTTTTGGTCCCTGATGTATGCTGGAAATTTCAAGTTGGAACAAACTATATGAAAATCACGGTTTTGGTCGCTGAAGTTTGAAAATGGTTTCAAATCAGTCCCTGGGGCATATAAAAAGACTGAAATACCCTTTCTATTTTCTTTTTCATTTTTTTTTGGAACCGGCAATTTTAACACCTTCAGGGTACTCAGCCTTGCAACCCAGGGCGGTTGACAATTACCTATAGCGCAAAGCCTTTCCCCTCCACCTGTTTTTCGCCGACCAGGGAAAATCCCCCACATGGGGTTAGTAGGAGTCGAACTCCAGACCTTCCACCACATGGGTATATAACGGGCGCATCCACCCAGCTAGGCTGGGCTTCACTTGCTTTTTCATTTTTCTTTTAATATATTATTTACTAAATCAATTTAAAAAAATGAAAAATAAACCCACCCACCCCACTACCCCCCTCCCCAACCCGTTCACAGTTGTCGCCGGAAGTGCAGATCACCATAGTTTCCGGTCTATAGTGGTTTCGAACAGAGAGAATACGAAGAATTGAAGGTGCGAATCAATGCATTGGTCGCGATTTTGATTCATGAAGACAGAAGGACAAATAGACGGGGAGAAGGAGGAAGAAAAACAACCAGATATGAGGGAGTTCAAAAACAAATCGGAACTGTGGCAATTCACAAACAAATCGGAACTCTAATATGGCAACAATGCTTAATCGGAACTCCAACCAAGAATTCACAAAGAACCGATAGGAATGAGAACCGATTGGCATGATCACAAGTCTGCAATCCCTTGAACTGCAATCGATGTCTGAAATCGATAACTGAAATCGTTAATTAAAATCAATGTCTGTGGTATGTTTTGAAAGAGATTACAAAATTAAAGGGGCGTTTTGGGTGGCATGTTTTGATCGTTAATTGAAATTGATGACTGAAATCGATGTTTGTGGCATGTTTTGAAAGAGATGACTGAAATCGTTAATTGAAACCGATTGGCATGATCACAATACTGAATCGTTTTGGGTTTCTTGATTTTGGTTTCCAGTCAATGCATCAGAAAAAACCCACACCCAGAAAACTCTTCTTTCAAATCCTTAGAAAATACCTGTGGTTATGAGTTTATCAATTGTTTTGATGTATCGTCTTTTTCAATCATTGAAATAGTGGACCGCAAGCAGGAGAGTTCATGTAAACATATGTGGAGCCCAATAGTGTCTCTCCAAAAGAGCCCTTGTGGAGAGAAGGGAGACTTCAACCTATATACAAACTTATAGGACCGTGTCGCACCAATGTAGGATACACTAACACTCCCCCTCAGAGACGTAGGCTCGATGAGGTTCGGGGGTGCGGGAAACCGGCTCTGATACCATGTAAACATATGTAGAGCCTAAGAGTGTCTCTCCAAAAGAGCCCTTGTGGAGAGAGGGGAGACTTCAACATATATACAAACTTATAGGACCGTGTCGCACCAATGTGGGATACACTAACAGTTCACTCTCCATGTTTTGAAATAGATTACAAAATTAAAGGGGCGAATTCTCTGGCCTCCAAAGGTTAAACTTGGAGACTGTGGTGAAGTGAGAGATTTGATCCCTTCACGTCATGACTGCCAATGGAACTTTTCAGGTAGCCAAGTTTTTGAAGGAAGTTGAATTAGGAGATAGGCTTTAATTAGTTTTGGTGGAACCGATGAACAAGAACACAATAAAAAACCACAGTTTGATTCAATGCAAGTTTTAAACAACATATCTCTTCTCGAATCAAAACTCAAAAAGATCCAAAGAGCTGCGTCTGAAATCGGTCCATGTGTTGGAGGAGAGAGGGAGATCAATGGTGCAAATTCTGGAAAGAGAGAAGGAAAGAGAGAGAGAGAGAGAGAGAGAGAGAGAGAGAGAGAGAGAGAGAGAGAGAGAGAGAAAGAGAGATACAGGTTGGGGTGGGGTGGGATGGGGTGGGGTGGGGGGTATTTTCTTTTTTTATTAATAAAGTAATTAACTAATTCAAAAAAAGAACAAAATAAATTAAAAGGGGCAATTTAGTCCTTTTACCTGACCCAGGGACTGATTTGAAACCATTTGCAAACTTTAGTGACCAAAACCGTGATTTTCATATAGTTTGTCCCAAGTTGAAATTTCTAGCATACATTAGGGACCAAAACTGTAATTTTGTCAAAAAAAATTATAGCTAAAAAATGAAACGGGTGGAATAAATAAAAGGCCAGCCAATGGATGGGCAACATGTGGCAGAGAGAGAGAAAGGTTGCTTGGAGGTGGTGGAATTGCGACACGTGGCAAGTTCCGATTTTATTTCTTATTTTAATATAGTATTTGATGATTTTTTCAGAATACATTCTTTGAAGATTTTTCATAATACATTTTGTTGTGATTCTTTTAGAATACATTCTTTTTCAAAATACATTATGTTATTTGTCGATTATTCTGATAGAGTGTGTTAATCTTTTGATTTATTTGTATACATATGTCTTAATGTATTTGTCCATCCCTTTTTATTAATAATTATTCAATAATGTTACATGTATTTGTCTATTATATGCAGTCGAATACTTTTAGAATGAAGTCTAACTTTCAAAATATATTTACTATTCTTTGAGAATGTATTTATCATTATATTATTCTTGAAAAGTGCGTAAGTCGTATTATTGCAGAATCTTATTTTAAAAATCTAATGAATGCGGTAAATATGTATTAAATAAAAATATCACAAAATTAGAAGATAAATAAGAATAGATAAGAATGATAAGAATGGAAACTAAGATCATGCAAGACAACTAATTAAATTAATCTCAAAATATCCGTAAATTCCAAAATTGGCTATCAGTAAAATTGACTAATTTACCCATATTGATTTTTTTAATTAAAAATAATAATTATTTTTTTAATTAATTACAATCATGCCATCATCATCTTAACCATTCATTTTTTTAAATTTGATGACTTAAAATTGGTTATACGTTCACACAATAGATGCAATCCACATTTGATCATAACTTTCTCTCTCTCTCACACACACACACACGTCTAGATGAACATAAATGAACGAACGTAAACGCATGTTCACGAACGTAAATGAACGAATGGGTGCATTGTCCGTGTTTGTTCGTTTAACTAAACGAACGAGATATGTTGATCATGTTCGTTCGTTTACTAAATAAACGAACATAAACGAACTTCCCGCCAAACGGTTCATGAACAGTTCGCCGGACGTTCAGTTCGTTTACAGCCCTATATATGTGTGTGTGTGTGTGTGTGTGTGTGTGTGTGTGTATATATATATATATATATATATATATATATATATATATATATATATATATATATATATATATATATATATATATATATATATATATATATATATATATATGGGTGGGATCAACATAGAACCATAAAACAATCTCCTTGACCGTTAGATCATATTAGGATGATAATGGTATGATGGTAAATTATACTTATATGTTCATCAATGAACATTGCAGAATATTGTTCAGAAATTGGTCATGTTCATAAGTGAACATTGCAGAATATTGTTCATGTTCACACATGTTCAGTACTGAACATGCATGAATCTTCATATATTAAACACAAAAACTCAAGTGTTCGTTAGTGAACATGGATTAACATGTATACATTTATAAATGTTCATTATTGAACATTTGTCTCGATTCATCTTTCTGTTCCTCTGCATCGATCCATCTATGTCGATCTCTCTCTATTTCTTTTCCTTGATCCCTCTGTCACGATGTCTCTATTTCTCTATTTCGTTCTCGATCTCGACGGTTCAGTAGTGAACATGAATGAACATTTATAAAAACTAAGAAATTCCAGTCATGTTCATAATTGAACCTCAAATGTTCATTACTGAACATAGATGAACATCGATTTTTCTCTGTCTCTCTGCATCGATCCATATGTATCGATATCTCTCTATTTGTCTTCCTTGATCCCTCTGTCTCGATCTCTATCTCGTTCTCAATCTCGACTGTAGCAGGTACAGGTGGAGGTGATTTTTATCTCGTTCTCAATCTCGACTGTAGCAGGTGGAGGTGATTTTTATCTCGATTTCAGGAATCACCTTCACCTAAGTCGATCAATCCAGGCAAAAGAGATACAACCAAAATCGATTTCTGGAATCAATTCAAAGTTATCACAAGTACAGTACAGATGACATAAATCCTTTTGATAATGAGAGTCGATGCGATATGGCCAGATTTTTTCAATAGGATCGAATATATGATGAATTGGAACTGATACACGATAATATCGGATGAGATATCAGGTTCCATGATTTACTATGTTGATTTGAATTAGAATGGTAACGGAAATAAATGGATTATCATGAAATTCTATTTCTACCCCTCCAACTTTATTTTGGAAATTAAATTAAACCAAAAACTATCTTTTAATCACATCCATTAATTCTATGATCCAATGGCTTGGAACATGGTTCTATGATTGTATGATTAAAATGAGATTCTATGTTGATCATCTCCATATATATATATATATATATATATATATATATATATATATATATATATATATATATATATATATATATATATATATATATATATATATATATATATATATATATATATATATATATATATATATATATATATAAATTGTCACGAGAATTCTAGTAAGAACCATAGAACATAATTCTTTTATAAAAGTGATGAATTTTATTATATATATATATATATTTCTGTTTGGAAAAACATAAAGTCGTAATATACAAATCATTCGCATGTAAATGAAAAAAACAGGAAATGGGGGAGGGTATATTGACGGAAATTTTATGCCACCGGGAAATCATGTCTGTTAGGTCAGCAAAAAAATGTAAAATTGGCTTTTCTCGTTGCAGGATCTTGATCAATGACGACCAACGTTAGTTGCTTACAGATACTCAGATAGTGTTCAAAAACGTTCTAAAGAACCATATGCAACATTTCCATAGCAATAATGAAAAAAGAACGAAAACAACAGATCACATTGTTTCTGAAATAATGAAATGAATTACATAATGTTAAAAGTTTGCATTGTATGACAAAAAATTGAATTAATAAAGTTTAGAATACGTTTCATTTTATAGGCAAAGTTATACAAAAGTTTTAGAAGTTCACTGTACTATCTTTTGGTCTGATTAATCATCTCCATTGATTACCGTGAACAGGTCTACTATAGCATGGGCTACATTCCAGCATTCAGCCTTCCTATTCACACAAGTTTTTTTTTAGAACGGCCGATAAAATAAAATAAAACGACTAGCAAGAAGCTAGCGACAGTACAAAGAAAACAAGAAACAACAATTAAATGACAGTATTACAAAGCCACTCATTCCACTCTATTCTCTTTTTGCCCCTGAATTTGAACCAATTGAACACATTTACTTGAATATCATCAAACACCTTTTGCACCTTCGGTATGATCTTTCTGAAAATAGCTTCATTCCTTGCTTTCCATATATACCACACGACAGCATACATGATTCCAGTCTTTAGCTTCTTAGACTTCTTCTCCATACATTTGTGACTAAGATTCTTTCTGAAACTCGTAAGATCGGCCGGAACAACACTTGAGATCGAGCACCACCTCCAAACTTTGTCCCACAAATCTTTTGCCCACCTACAGTCGAAGAAAACATGCTGCAGGCTGTCCACATTGCTTCCACAGCAGGCGCAAGTTGTAGAGGTCAACCTCACCCCTCGAATTATGAGATTATCTGTAACAGCAATACGGTTCCTATTCACACAAGTAAAACATATATTTACAATTCAATATAATATTTGTATTAAATTTATATTAAAAAAACAAGAAAATACTTGTATTAATAAAATTCAATTTCAAATTAACAAACTTTAGAATACGTTTTAATTTCATATGCTGTTGAATTACCTTTAGTTGGAAACGTTATCATTTTAAGGTAATTCCGTTTGTGTCAGCATTGATTCATTAACAATCTAGCAAAATGATTTTTTGTTAGGAGTTTTAAAGTATTTGAACTAGTCTTACTAAAACTTGTTTTTGGGTATTTTATATTCAAAATTAGCGATAGAGCAAAACTGAACTGAAAACCCGACAAAACCGAAACCCGAAAAAATTGAAGGAGTAGGTTTGAATATTTGAAAAAAACGACTTATATTGGTCGATTCGGTTTTGAACCCACAAACTCATATGAGTTTAAACTCATAAACTCATGGTTTTAAACTCACGGTTTCAACGGGTTTGAACCCAAAACCTCATTTATACTTAATAGAAATATACTTTCAGTGGGTTTGAACTCATGAACCTATGATTTTAGTGTTTTTGAACCCACAAATCCGTTTATATTTTATAGTAGCATATTTTAAATGAGTTTAAACCCATAAACTCGTGGCTTCAAACCAGAAAACCATGACTCCAAACACACGAGTTTAAACCGAAAACCCACAAACCCAAACCGAAAAACCGAATAAATTGACCCATTCAAAAACCGACCGATATGAGTTTTAAAACCAAAAAACTGACTTCTACTGTTTGGGTTCGACTTTCGCCAAAAACTGACCCAAACCAACCCATTCTCATTCCTATTCAAAATGGTATGAGATACATCTTTTGATTTCAAAATGGTATTCTCTCATCGCATTGAAACCCATAGAATTCAAACTAGAGACCTCCTCATAGCGGTGTTTGTGTTTTATACAGTGAATCATCATGTGATTGTTATTTAATGAGAGGTTACTACACCCTTAGCCTAATAGGATACATCCAATCCTCGTGATGGGAGCCTTGTAGTTGTGGAGTGATACGGAGGTACAAGATTCAAACTATAACACACTTAAAATATTGATAGAGTTCTACGATTAACCTTCCATGTAGACTTTGAGATGGGTTGGAATTAACCATTTATAATATATGGTTCAATTTACCATTTTTAAGGGTACATACAATATCAAAATAGTTATCATATTTCAGTGTTGTAGAAATCGGTCTTGGTGACGATTTATCAGTGATTAATCGCTTGGCGGTCTTCAGCCAATTACGATTAGGCCTAATCGGTCAGCTTGACGGTTTGCTGCAAAAATTGGTCAAATATCGGCATTGACGGCCAATTAATCGGTCTTGGCGGTCATTTTTCAATTTTTTTTAAATTTTTTAATTTATTATTTGTTTTTTTTTTGAATTTTTAAATGACGACACAAACACTATCTAATAACTCAAAAACTGGAAAAAAAAATATTCAATACTACATAATAAAAATAAACAAATGTATAATGTTTTATGTGTATCTCGGAATAAAATGCATCAAACTTTGTACTTTGTTATATTTATATATTTTTAAATGAATTCATGTATAATTTAGAGTCTCTAATTAATCCCCGACTAATCCGATTAATCTCTTAACCCCACTCGACCGTCAAACTACCGTTAAACGATTTTTACAACATTGTCATATTTAAAAGAAATACAAATGAACCTAGTCTCATAATGAAATTTTTGCAAATCAAGTTTATGTGTGTAAGTGTATATTGTATGGGTTTACATTTACACGTACATATGAAATCATGAAAGATTTATTTACCAATACCAATCAAACTCGCTTACTATAAATGTTGAAATATATAATCGCCGACAAAGTTTGAGATAATAGGTAGAGTAGGGTGGGTGGAAGGTTAGGGTTCAGTTACTGCTCAAACTGGCCTGGTGATGTGTAAAAAGTAACTGGTGATGTATAAAAAGTGAGCCTTGGGCAGTGTGTTGGGGGAAGAGGTGGGGGTTATGTTGTCTCTCCCTGTTTTTTTGACCAAAGGATTTGTTGGTTTTTAAGATCTTTTGATTTGATCATGACTCGTTTGATATTTAAGGAGGGGGTCCTCCTTTATTTTGTCAATATTCTCAAATTGTAACTCACTTTCTTAAACTCTCTTAATGGTTTCCAAAAGGAGTTTACCTTAGTCAAAGTGCATAATTGGCTTTTCATATGACCCAGACTCTAAAGAATTAGTTTGCTCTGCCAAGGGATGATAAAAATATCAGACCTCGGCCTGGTGAAAGCAAATTCGTCATTTTCGTGTACCCATTGGACGGCATCCCTTTCGGGGGTTCCTTAGGACCGATTCACTTTGCGTGATTGACTGAACGCAGAAAACCTTTCACTGGCAGGCGATCGTGTGAAAGACGTTCGTTTCTGTGTGCATGAATGATTTGATTTGATGTACCGTGAATGAAATATAACTTTTATATTATCTTATTAGAATAGAAAATTAATAAAAAATTGTAATGTGGTATTATACGCACTACAGTCACATGCCGTTACTTTTTTTTCCTTTATAGGAATATTTTAATTAAATATTTTTTAGTTCTATAAATATGTTTTCAATATTGATTATGATATATATATATATATATATATATATATATATATATATATATATATATATATATATATATAGAGAGAGAGAGAGAAAGAGAGAGAGAGGGAGAGTCGGGATCTTTTGAGAACCAAGGGAGCCCCGAGAACTCCCAAACGATCAACATTTGGGCCACTAAAACGCTCAAATATAAGCCTATTCGGATAAAAAAATTTCTGAAAAAACGATTTTTTTTGAAAAATTTGTACATGTGCAAAAAAAATTTGTACATGTACAAACTTTTTTATACGTACACTTTTTTTCAAATTTTTTTTTACAAAACGTCTTAAATATGTGTTAGAAAAACATCCAATAAAAACTTGAAAAAAAAGTGCACGTATAAAAAAGTTTGTACATGTACAAATTTGTTTTTTTTTTTGCACATGTACAAATTTTTTCGGAAAAAATTTCAACGCACCGGGCCCATTTTGAGCGTCTAAGAGGCCTATGGGGTCGGTTTTTTGAAAAAAAAAATCGGTTTGGGAGATATAGGATTGATCCAAAGGAGTTGGGAGTTCTCGGGTTCTTGGGGTGAATTTGGTTCTCAAAAGATCCTAAGTCTATATATATATATATATATATATATATATATATATATATATATATATATATATATATATATATATATATATATATATATATATATATAACACATGTATTTGTATTTTTTATTAACAAAACAAAACTATACTTTATTACGTATGATTATACACATGTCATGGGTACGTACTTTGTGTGTATTGGTTTTTATTTGATTTAAACCTTAACAAACTTACTATTTGTTAAAAATATATAGATAAAAATGTGTTTTTGGTCATGTGTAGACATATATGAATAATCACTTATGAATAAACATATATGGATTTGGTGGTCGGAATAGTGGTAGAGAGGTGGCGATGATGATTGTGATGGTGATACTGGTGGCGGTGTTAGTGAGGTGGTAGTGTTGTTGGCTGTGGGTAATGACGAAGGTGGTGGTGGTGGCGGTAGCGGTGGATGGTAGTAGTGGTCATCATGGCGGTGGAGGTGGTGATGAAGGTGCTAGTAGCGGTGGTGGTGATGATAATAGAGGTGGTGGAGGTGGCATTAA
>CM042017.1:9082500-9250000 GCA_023525715.1 Cichorium intybus
GACGGCCGCATGAATTAGGGTTTGATTCATTCTAGTTATCCAACTCATAAAATCCACAATTGTTTTGTGAACTGATTTTGAGTAACAACATCAAAATAATTATGTGTCGAGGTTAACTTTAGTGTAAACCTAAATCACACATTTTGACGCTTCCGAGCTTGTAAGAAGTATTAGATGTTGTTGAGAATGTTCACATACAACTTAATGCAGTATTTCAATTCTAATTTACGAGCTTATTTAGGTTTTAATTAGAAATTTTAGGATTAATTCAAAGAGCTTGTTTTGATTAAATAAATTTGGTGAATGGGAAGTACTAGAGGTTGTTAGTGCTTCTAGGTACCAACTTAGATAGAACTTAACAGAACATCACAATTAGATTGAATCACATTACACTTAGTTAATATTGAATTTCCATTACTTTCAATTGCATGTTTTCGATTTATGCTGTCTATTTTACAATTCATTATGTCTTAGCAAAAAGGGATTTCATTAGACCATTGTCCTTGTGGATCGACCCTACTTACCTTGTGTTACATAGTTAGTGCAATTAGGCAGTGCTAATTTCATCATCGTTTACCCCATTATCATTTTTGGGTGTGACGCCCAACAAAATCGAATAGAGAACCTTCTAAAAACTATCGCATGCATTTTCTAGCTCTTCTGATACACTTTTTATTTTAAACCGAACAAAATTGTTGATGTATTTTATACATAAAAATCTTCGATATGAGAATATTAAAAGGCCAAAAATAGAAAAAACTAATAAGAATGTTAAAATGTTAAAATATAATATATTACTAAAATTTTCAATAAAAAACTCTCATCTTCAATGGTAAAAATCTTTTTGAAAATTTTTTTACATAGTAAACAACTTTTAAAAAAACAAGCATTGCAAATACTCTAAGATGATTAGAAGAGTACCAATTATATGATTATCTATTAAAGTGAATATATATATATATATATATATATATATATATATATATATATATATATATATATATATATATATATATATATATATATAGAAAGCTTTTATGCAACCAATAAACTCAAACCCTAAGTTCACATGCAATCTAGATTGGATCTATGTTTTCTAACTTTGAACATGTAACAAAATCCTAAAGGCCAACAGAAAAAATACTAAAAGAAAATAAAGAATAAAACTAACCGTTAGTTCAAATCTTAAAGCTGAGCAACCCAAGTGTCTTGCCTCAAATGAAGTCACACCCAATGCTAGGGTTTCGAAAATCCAGAGAGAAAGTCAGGGAATAGCGCAGACTAATGAGGTCCAGGGGTCCCTATTTATAGGCTACCAGATAACCCTTAGAGATAAACCTCATTTGACTTCAATCTGAGATAAACCTTATCTCTAAGCTATTTTTCGGCTGACTGATATGCACACCGCAGCCATATACGCGTGCCGCGCGTGTCCAATTCAACTATTGAATAGTCACAAGTTAGCCCGTGTACTCTTGATTAATCTAATTAATGCCTGAAATTAATCCAATTAATTTCTGACTAATTATTAATCAAATGATACTATTTCTAATTAGTATATTATCTCCATAATATATTAATAAACTATTTATTTTATTTCTATTGATTTATTAATCATATAATAAATCAATTTTTCTCTCTCCTGGTATTTATGTCAAACCTCTAGCTATGAGGGCAACCCAAATGGACTTTGCTACTATCAATTAGGTAAATACAAATTATTAGTCATGGCTAGACACCTAATCCAACAGTCTCCTACTTGGATAAGTCTATTACTATAATTACTAATTTATCCTCTAACTGATTAGCAAACTGTAGCTTCCTAGAAACTGCTGCCGAACTCTGACCCAGTCAGTTCTGTCCATAGATAAGTGATCATATGATCTTCCATCCAACAAGATATTTTCGGACTTGAGATATGGATTAAGATCAATCTCAGTCTGATACTCTGTTTCCCGATTTCTGATTTGCATATGACTTTAAGACTACTAATTGAACACATCAATTTAGTCCTGGTTGGCCAACACTTTCAGTCAACTTCAAAATCATTGAGAGGCCTACAAATATCTGTTTCCCATCAGGGTTAAGGAACAAATAAGCTTTGAATCATATGCTTATATCTTTTACCAGTCAAATCACTCACAACAACACGTTTTATAACATCGAGTTACCGATGTGTTTTCGCATTATCAATGAACAATAGCCTTGCAAATAATAAGTCATATGTCTCCGCTTCAAGATCATAAGATATTATCGTCTCAAAATTGCTCGTGATATAATCCATGAAGCAATCCTTTGAGCGTGGGTTTATCCAATACTCAAATCTCCATTTTCTAAGTACTCATGAACGTTGTAGCAATGTTGTTGCTATGTCTAACTCCTTAGACAATCTACAAGGCAATTCATGACAGTCTTGATTCAATACTTACTTCTTAAAGTATGAGCAACTGTGGATGTTCGAATAATCATATTATTCAGGAAGTAAAACATGCAAAGTGAAACACAATTATAAACAATTGACAGATAGTAGTAAACAATACTCATCAATAATTCTCTATTATTAAATCACCAAAGTCAATTACATTTCCATTGTTACAAGTTTCAAATAACCTATCTAATTACAAAAACTAATATCATCTCGCAATCCAATGCTCCTAGCATGCTGATTGTGCTTAATCCTACTCAGAGCCTTTGTCAAGGGATCTGCAGGATTATCTTTAGTTGATACCCTCTTTACAAGGAGGTGACCTTCTTCTACTCTATGCCTGATGTAGTGGTACTTTCTGTCGATATATCTGGACTTTCCATGATCTCTCGGTTCCTTTGTCAAAGCAACCGCTCATTCTTTATTGCAGAATAGTTTCATAGGCTCCTGAATACTCGGGACTACTCCAAGATCACCGATGAAGTTCTTCAGCCAAGCCGCTTCCTTTGACGCTTCATTCGCTGCTATGTACTCTGATTCGCACGTAGAATCAGCCACCGTCTCTTGCTTGGAACTCTTCCAAGCAACCGCCCCTCCATTCAAAAAAATACCCAGCCCGACTGAGACCGACCGTTGTCTCTATCTTTCTGGAAGCTGGCGTCTGTGTACCCGCTAACTCTCAGTGCATCACTGCCACCAATGACTAGAACCATGTTCTTCGTCCTCCGCAGATACTTGAGTATATTCTTAACAACTATCCAATGAGCTCTGCCAGGGTTCCCCTTGTAATGACTGACCATGCTCAAAGCAAAGGACATGTCGGGGCAAGTACATGTCATAGCATACATGATCGACCCTACCGCCGAAGCGTAAGGTACCCGACTCATGTCCGCTATCTCCTCATCTGTACTCGGGATTTGAGTCTTACTCAATTTTGCATTGCTCTGGATAGGCAGCTCTCCCTTCTTGGAATTTTCCATACTAAACCTATTTAGTACCTTATCCAAGTATGTACTTTGACTAAGTCCTATTAGTCTCTTCTTCCTATCTCTCAATATTCTTATCCCGAGAATATAGGCAGCTTCTCCTAGGTCTTTCATGACGAAACACTTCCCAAGCCAAGACTTAACATCTTGCAAGGTTGGAATGTCGTTTCCCATGAGCAGTATGTCATCAACATACAGCACCAAAAAAGTGACTATACTCCCACTAATCTTGACATATACGCAGGACCCATCTTCGCTCCTAGAGAAACCAAACTCTTTGACTTTATCATGGACTCATCTTCGCTCCTAACCTTGACATATACTCAGGACTCATCTTCGCTTCTACAAAACCCTCTGGCTGATTCATGTAAACATCCTCAGCCAACTTCCCGTTAAGGAAAGCGATTTTGACATCTATCTGCCAAATTTCATAGTCATGAAATGCATATATGGCAAGCAATATCCTAATGGACTTAATCTTGGCCACTGGCAAGAAGGTCTCGTCATAGTCAACCCCCGGGGTTTGAGTAAAGCCCTTCGCAACCAGTCGAGCCTTAAAGGTGTGCACCTTTCCATCCATGTCGGTCTTCTTGTTGAAGATCCACTTGCACCCAACTGTCTTTCGACCTGGTACATTGTCAACCAAATTTCAAACTTGGTTGTCATACATGGACTTGATCTCGCTATTCATTGCCTCTTTCCACTTGGCAGACTCAGGGCCCACTATTGCTTCCTTGTAGTTAGCTGGCTCATCCAAATTTATCAGTGTCCTATCACTGACAAACGTATCACCATCCGTAGTTATATAGAAACCATAAAACTCGGGTGGCATGCTAACTCTACCGGAGCATCTAAGAGGTAATGATATATCTGTCGGACCAACAGGAACTCCTTCCTCTTGTTGGGTGCTAGTTTGACCTAAGGTTGTATCATCGGATGACTCTTGAATCTCTTTAAGGTCAATGGTACTCCCACTGTCCTCTTTGAATATGAGAGCTCTCTCTCTTTAAAGACTTCTCGTCTAGCTACAAAGACCACGTCCTCACTTGGTCTGTAGAACAAGTATCCAGAAGACTGTTTCGGGTATCCAATGAATATACACCTCTCACTTCTTTCTGCGAGTTTGTCGTGAGTCTGTCGTCTTACGAAAACTTCACAACCCCAGACTTTGATATGTGCTAACGAGGGAACTTTCCATGTCCACATCTCATGAGGTGTTTTGGCAACCTTTTTAGTTGGGAAAAGATTTAGGATGTGGGCGGCAGTCTCTAAGGTATACCCCCAGAAGTGGATGGGAAGATAAGCTCGACTCATCATGGAACGAACCATGTCTAACAGGGTTCGGTTACGCCTCTCAGCAACACCGTTCAACTGTGGTGTTCTAGGAGGTGTTAACTGTGAAACGAGTCCACATTCCTTAAGATGGTCAAGGAATTGATACTAAGATACTCACCGCCTCTGTCGGATCTAAGCATCTTTATCTTCATGCCCAATTGATTCTCAACTTCATTCTTAAACTCATTGAACTTTTCAAAGGTATCTGACTTATGCTTGATTAAGTAGATATACCCATATCTGCTATAATCGTTAGTAAAGGTCACGTAGAATCGAGTGGCGTCCCTTGTGGTAGATCTGAAGGGTCCACACACATCTGTGTGTATGATATCCAATAGACCTTCACCACTTTCACAAGTTCCTGTGAAAGGTGACTTAGTCATCTTGCCCAAAAGACAAGATTCGCATACATCATCCGACTTGAGATCCAATGATTACAACACTCCATCCTTTTGGAGTTGGGTGATAAGTTTCTTGTTAATGTGTCTAAGACGACAATGCCACAAGCATGCCTTTTCTACACCACTAGAAGAATCAATTTGCAATACACTATTTCCTAAATTGTCAACACAAAATACACACCATCACAAGGTTAAGCTTCAAAAATATAAACACCATTCTTAAAGACGGAAATTGAACCATTCAAATTATCAAAAGAATAATGAAAACCTTGTTTGAACAATGCATGAAATGAAATAATGTTTCTTGCCATATCTTGTGAATAGCAACAATTTAACAAGTCTAAACTAACACCACTACTAAGCACTAAACTATTGACACCGATCTTGGTAACAGGTGACGATCGCCTATTGCCCATGATCAGGTTCAATCTACCATGCTCCACCTCCCTACTTTCCCTTAGGCCCTGCAAATCAGAACAAATGTGAAAACCACATCCTGTATCAAGGACCCAAGAACAGGAAGATGATGAGTTTTTAGAGATAGTGTAAATACCTGCTGATGATGGATTCACTTTGCCATCCTTAATGTCCTGCAAGTACTTCGGGCAGCTTCTTTTCCGATGACCCTTCTCCTTGCAATATAAGCAGTCGGCATCCTTGGGGTTCGAGACATGAGGAATGTCGGAAGACTTGGAACTCGGGCCATTACTGGATGACCCGACTTGAACCTTTTCCTTCCAATTCTGCTTGGGAGGGCCCTTCCTTTTCTTTCCTTTGCCTTGCCGAATTGCCAAGGCAGGAGTGTTCACTAAAGGTACAATTTTTCCCTCCAACCCGTCTTCTGCAACCTGCATCATGTTATGCAGCTCAGCCAAGGAGGTCTGAGTGTTGTTCAAATGATAACGCCAGTATAAACTGGTCATAACAACTTGTCAGAGAGTTTAGGACCATGTCAATGGCCAGCTCCTCATCCACCTGCATACCCAGCTTCTACAGTCTCTCCACATAACCTTGTATTCTTTGCACGTGAGTGCAGACGGACTCTTCGTCCTTTAGCCTACCGGTCATGAGGGCTCAGACTACTTCAAATTTCTCGATACGCGCTCGCTTGCGGAACTTTTCCGCAAGGTCCTTGTGCATAGTTGCAATCATGATGCAGGCCACTTTGGTCGCATCATCAACATGTTTCTTGTACGAGGTATCTTCCTCGGGAGTAGCTGTGTCGGGGTCAACTTCAATAAGCTTTGTGTCAAGAACATACTCTTTGTTATCAAGCCTTAGAGCCATTTTTATGTTCCTTATCCAGTCATTGTAGTTCGTGCTATCTAATGTCACTTTTGAACACAGTGAGTGGATTGAAGTGACGTTACTGTTGTTGGAGTGGGGTGCGGATTGGGGAGCAGAGTTATCAGCGGAAGACATCTATAAAAGAAGGTAGTTTTTAATTAGATATGAAATTCCTTAATATTAACCCAAGAATAATAATTAAGGCAAGGACCCAACTATATAATTCACAACTTAGAAGAGGGATGTCGTAATCTAATTGTAAATTTTATAAAGGTAGGTGAATGACGATTCACCAATTCCACCGAGGAAGATAATCTTATTAAGTGAAATTCCTAGATCTTTGAGATTTATTGAACTGTTCAATAGCATGTTTAATCTCAGATATGCTCTACTGTTTGTGACTGGGATGCCGAGGATCACAAACTAGATGTGAATAACCATGCAAATTAGCTTGGTAACCTCAAAGTCAATTATCATCTCTAATTGATGTGCCGGTGAACCACACACACTCCATCAACAATGATAAGATTGAGAAACCCATTGCCACTCTTTATGAGCCCCTATTAGTGTGTTGGTAAACCACACACGCTCCACTAATGTCTCATAAAGTGCAATGTGCAATTTCATGGGTTAACATCTTTTCACATTTTTCCTAAAGTAACTAGATTGGGATTTTATAAAAATGGTTCTAGTACTTTGATTAGAAACATTATACTTTTAATGAGATTAAGCGGTCCTATCAAACCCGTTCGGCTAACGACTCTCCACTGATCAAGAGAGCGGTGGGTGAAAGTGGACACCCATTTAACCGCCATTTTATAGACAGTTTCCTTATACCCTCCTTATAGATTAGCTTCGTGAATGAGGCCTACTATTGATTTGACTAACCAGTTATCTTATACATATAATATTAACCTTTAATTATAATATATATAAGATGTATTTTAAACTTTTAAAATATTAATGATTTAACTATTTAATTTTTTCGAAATTAACAATTAATTTTAAAATTAAATTTAAACCTTTAAATGATTTAATTTTTATCTTTTAATTAAACAATTAATTAAATAGTTAAATCATATAGGTATCACAAATTAATCAAATTAATTTAATCCTATCTTAAACCCTTAGATTTCGAAATTTGCAGATAAGGGGTTTAAGGTTATCCAATTATTAAATAATCACAATTACCAAAAATAGAAACATGCTAAAACCCTAATAGCAAAGATCGCAAATTAAGGGGGAGGGGCTAGGTTTTCGAAAACCCTAACCCTAAATCGTTTTTGGCCAACTATTTAGGGTTTAGATTCCATAAACCCTAAAAAAAGGAAAAACAATTACATTTATTCAACTAGAAAACAACCAAATGCTCTGATACCACTGAAAGGTTTTATGCAATCAATAAACTCAAACCTTAAGTTCACATGCAACCTAGATTGGATCTAAGTTTTCTAACTTTGAACATGTAACAAAATCCTAAAGGCCAATAGAAAAATTACTAAAGAATAAAACTAACATTTAGTTCAAATCTTGAAGCTGAGCAACACAAATATCTTGCCTCAAATGAAGTCACACCCAATGCTAGGGTTTCGAAAATCCAGAGAGAAAGTCAGGGAATAACGCAGACTAATGAGGTCCAGGGGTCCCTATTTATAGGCTACCAGATAACCCTTAGAGATAAACCTCATTTGACTTCAAACTGAGATAAACCTTATCTCTAAGCTATTTTCCGGCTGACTGATACACGCGCCGCGACCATATACGTGCGCCGCACGTGTCCAATTCAACTATTGAATAGTCACAAGTTTAGCCCCTGTACTCTTGATTAATCTAATTAATGCCCAAAATTAATCCAATTAATTTATGACTAATTATTAATCAAATGATAGTATTTCTAATTAATATATTATCTCCATAATATATTAACAAACTATTTATATTATTTCTATTGATTTATTAATCATATAATAAATCAATTTTTCTCTCTCTTGTTATTTCTGTCAAACGTCTAGCTATGAGGGCAACCCAAATGGACTTTGCTACTATCAATTAGGTAAATACAAATTATTAGTCATGACTTAGACACCTAATCCAACATATATATGTATATATACATGTATATGTATATATATATATATATATATATATATATATATATATATATATATATATATATATATATATATATATATATATCAAGGTTTTAGAAGTTGCTAGACGGTAGGCGGGCGGTCGACTGAGGCCTAGGACTAGTTGGTCTAGGCAAGGACTAGTCGGGACTTAGGCGTGGAGTATTAATTGTAACAAAAGTTATTTTTTAAAATTCAGATATTACCTATATCTCTACAAAATTAGTAAATAAGCATAAAAAAATTGACAAATCTAAGTGTTTAAATATGTAAGTTATCAAACATTAGAATGTTTAGACTAATTAATGACATTTTTGATAATGTTAATCATCGATAATCGTAACTTGGCCACCGATTATCATAATTAATCACATTTTCTAAATTAAAATTTTAAAAATCTAAAATTTTGATTTTTTGAGAATTTGATAATTTTTGAAAATTTTGGAAATTTGAAAATTTTGAAATTTGAAAAATTGAAAATTTTGCCGCCTAGACCCGATTTTAACCGCCGTTGACCAAATCCACCTAACTTGACCGCCTACCACTAATCGTAGGCAGAACCCGCCCGTCTAGCGCCTAGGCGGCCGCCTAGGCCGACTTTTACAACACTGATATATATATATATATATATATATATATATATATATATATATATATATATATATATATATATATATATATATATATATATATATACATATATATATATATATATATATATATATAGATATATATATATATATACATATATATATATATATATACATATATATATATATATATACATATATATATATATATATATATATATATATATATATACATATATATATATATATATACATATATATATATATATATATATATATATATATATATATATATATATATATATATATATATATATATATATATATATATATATATATATGTGTGTGTGTGTGTGTGTGTGCGTGTGTGTGTGTGTGAGACAAAGAGGATTCTGTGAGATAGTGAGACCAATTTCTAGCATTTGATCAAAATTGATATTGCGGCTAAAAAAGAAACGTCATTAGGGCTGATTTAGACGCTTAATCAGATATTTGGGGTGGTTTAGTCAATTTTACTTTTCAAAGTTATATCCTCTACATCACGTCATGTATTCAAGATTTATATATTATAATCATGTGAGGGCCGAAACACGATTGAGATCGATCATCAACCGAATCATCACTTCATATCATGTTCATCAAGTTTCATCAGCAAGAGATCGATCATCAATTGACGTCAATTTCAACAGTTTCAAGCTTTAATTTCTACAATTGAGATCGATTTTCAACAATTTGAGGCTTTGATTTCAGCAATCAATCATCTATTTCAAGGTTTATTTTTATTGTTAATTCCAGTAATACGAATTCAATATAGATGATTTAGAGATTCCTCACAACAAAAAGTAACTAGCTTTTTGATTTTTTTGCTTTTATTCGTTTGAACCTAGTAATGATTTGGTTATTTTATGAATATTTCCATATGAATGCATATAATTTGGATCAAAGTATTATTCATTTGCTTTTGTTATGTTATGTTTTGTATTCTCTTAAACTTTACATGCATTATGCTTATATGAATAAAATCATAAATGAACAAAGAGTGTAATGTATTATTACTCCCTTATTTCTATTACTAAAGTCCTATGTAAATTCCAATATATGATTCATGATTGGTGTTAAAAAAAAGTCTTGAATGTTTGCTTTTAATAGGACGAATAACATAGAAACTATTGTAGTTTGGTAATACATAATTGGGCCGATTATAAGAGATAATAAGAGTTGAAATAAATTATCATATTAAGTTATAAAATAATAATATTTTTATTGATTTGCTTGTTTTATCTTATAAATTTAATCACAACATATTATATATGGACGATCCTGTTGTTGGAGAAGTGCGCAGCAGGTGCACGATGGACGATCATAGAATCTAGTTTTTTTGAGTTATTTTCGAGTAATGATTGGGTTAATTTTGCATTTGGAATACTTGATTGGCCTATCATTACAAAATTGTGGCGGGACATTGAAAGGGTGAGCTTAGTTATTTGATACTTACATATTTTTTATGGTTATCCGTTGTCTAACTTTTGTATTCTTTATTATTGACCATGTTTTTTTAAATAAATATCAATAAAGAACATTGGGTAATAGACGAGTTATGGCTAGACAACATGATAGTAAATATATACGACAACCTTGGTTCATTGGTAGTTTTAAAATAATAAAACGCCAATGGTGATTTCAAAAATTTGGCATAGACTACTGGACGAATACCGACATATTGGGTTCTTTTTCAAAACCCATTTTACTAAGATAGATTCTTATGTCTAGCATTTATGTCATAACTCTTATAAGCAAATAACTATTTGTTTTGATTATTTAATGCAACAGAAATCTGAAAACATCCTGAACAATTGTGTTATTTATTTTCATTACCCGGGGGGAGGGGGAGGGTTCTACTAACATATGTCGGGTTCCTTTGAAGTGGGTTTCTTAGCCCATGAAACTCTATAATCTACACTATAAGCTCCCTCACCCAAATTCTTTATCAAAATAAATCACCTTATCGGTGTCTTAAAATTATACGAAACGTAAAACGTCATGTAATTGAACACCATTAGCAATTGCATCTACCCACCCAATCTCCTCAAAACCATTTTGAATTTCCTCATCAAGCATCTCCTGTTATGCACCCACTCCTCTTTCATACACCATTGCTTTCTCACCGGATTTAGATTTACCCACTCATTAAGATTTATTCTACTTCGACATACAAGTATTCTTCATGTTCAAGCTCTGTATCCAATTTCTTATACACCACACTTACTTGTATATATCCTTTGTCATACTTCTAAGCTTTTGATGAATGAGAAGGTAAATGCAAATACATATGTCGACCCAAAAGAACTAAACATTGTTTTTTTTCGAACAAGAAGCAATTAGATTAACACAAAAAACATATTGGACCTAAGAGAGCATCTACCCACCCAATCTCCTCAAAACCATTTTGAATTTCTTCATCAAGCATCTCCTGTTATGCACCCACTCCTCTTTCATACTCTATTGCTTTCTCACTGTATTTAGATTTACCCATTCATTAAGTTTTATTCTACATCGACATACAAGTATTCTTCATGTTCAAGTTCTGTATCCAATTTCTTATACACCGCACTTACTTGTATATATCCTTTGTCATACTTCTAAGCTTTTGATGAATGAGAAGGTAAATGCAAATACATATGTCGACCCAAAAGAACTCAACATTGTTTTTTTCGAATAACAATCAATTATATTAACACAAAAAACATACTAGACCTAAACGAGGAACCCATGTCGGTTACAAGACAAGTAATGTATGGGAGACATACACCAAACAAACCAACATAGAGAATGGACATTTGACCTATTTGAAAGGTTGTAAGCAAACATTGAACTAGAAATCCTAAGTTCACATGCAACCTAATTGAGGATCTATGTTTTTCTATCTTATGAACATATAACAAAACATAGAAGGCCAACAATAATTTCTAGAGATTAAATTCAAGAAAACCAACCTTTGATTCTTGATCCAGAAGCTAGCAGCAAAAGTATCCTGCCTTAAATGGAGTCACACCCAAGCAAGAGGAGAAAAGTCAGCAGAGTTCCAGAGAGATAAGAAGGTGGCGCAGGTTTTGGGGTGGCCAGGAGTCTCCTTTTGTAGCCTCCAAGGGTTACAGTCAAAACCCTAGAGGAGCCTCCTTAATGGACAAGCCTGTTGACCATTTGGACCAAGGCTTCTAAACCCTCATTAGGGTTTCGCCAACTATGGAGGTGGCCTCCATAAAATCGCCAACTTTGGCCCCTCCCACTGGCTAGCCAGTTATTCAACTATTGAATAAATACAAACCAGTCCCTGCACTTTTAATTAATTAAATTAATCACTAAATTAAATCCAATTAATTCTAGATTAATTTCTAATTAATTATTATAGTTTCTAATTAATAAATTAACACTTAAATATATTAATAAACTATTTATTTTATTTCTATTGATTTTTTAAACAATTAATAAATCAACCTTTCTCTCTACTCAACTTTATTCCAATCCTCCAGCTATGAGGACAACCCAAATGGACTTTGCTTCAATTAATAATATAAATACAATTTATAGTCATGGCTTAGACACCTAATCCAACAGTCTCCCACTTGGATAAGTCTATGACTTTAATTGTCCATTTACCTTCTGATTAATCTCAGTTTCCTAGAAACTGTTCCTGAACTCTGACCTAGTCAGTTCTGTCCAAAGATAAGTGATCAGATAATCCTCTGTCCAAATAGATATTTTCAGACTCAAGACATGGATTAAGATCAATCTTGGTCCGATACTCTGTTTCTCGATTTTCGATTTGCTTATGACTTTAAGACTACAAATTGAACACATCAATTTAGTCCTGGTTGGCCAACACTTTCAGTCATCTTCAAAATCATCGAGAGGCCTACAGATATATGTTTCCCATCGGGTCAGGGGACGAATAAGTTTCGACTCATATGGTCATATCCTTTACCAGTCAGATCACTCACAACAATGTATTTTATAACACCGAGTTACCGATGCGTTTTCGCATTATCAATGAGCAATTGTCTTGTAAATTACGACTCATATCTCTTTACTTTAAGATCATAAGATATTATCGTCTCAACATTACTTGGGATGTAATCCATGAAGCAATCTGTTGAGCGCGGGTTTATCCAATACTCAAATCTCTATTTTCAAAGTACTCATGAATGTTGTAGCAATCTTACTGCAATGTCTAACTCCTTAGACAATCTACAACCGATTCATGACAGCCTTCGTTCATACTTACTTCCTAACTGTATGATCAACTGTGGAACTTTGAATAATCAAATTACTCAGGAAGTTAAACATACAAAAATGAAACACAATAATAAACAATTGACAAAGGTAGTAAACAATACTCATTTATAAATCTCTATTATAAAATCACCAAGTCAATTACATTTATACTGTTACAAGTTTCAAAACCTATCTAATTACTAAAACTAATATCATCCTTCAGTCCAATGCTCCAAGCATGCTGATTGTGCTTGATCCTACTCAGAGCCTTTGTCAAAGGATCTGTAGGATTGTCTTCTAATGATACCATCTTAACCAGGAGGTGACCTTCTTCTACTCGATGTCGAATGTAATGGTACTTTCTGTCGATATGCCTAGACTTTCCATGATCTCGCGGTTCCTTTGTCAAGGCGACCTCTCTTTCGTTATCGCAGAATAGTTCCATCGGCTCCTTAATGCTCGGGAGTTGAGACAACTCCAAGGTCACCGATAAAGTTCTTCAGTCAAGCCGCTTCCTTAGACGCTTCACTCGCTGCAATGTACTATGATTCTCATGTTGAATCAGCCACCCTCTCCTGCTTGAAACTTTTCCAAGTGACCGCTCCCCCGTTCAAGAGAAATACCCAGCCCGACTGAGACCGACCACTGTCTCTATCTGTCTGGAAACTGGCGTCTGTATATCCACTCATTTTTAAGTCATCACTGCCACCAAGGACTAACACCATGTTCTTCGTCCTTCGCAGATAATTGAGTATGTTCTTAACAGCTATCCAGTGTGTCCTACCAGGATTTGCTTGGTACGACCAACCATGCTCAATGCAAAGGATACGTCGGGGAGAGTACATGTCATAGCATACATGATCGACCCTACTGCCGAAGCATAAGGTACCCGACTCATCTCAGCTATTTCCTTATCGGTACTCGGACTTTGAGTCTTACTCAACTTGGCATTACTTAGGATAGGTAGCTCTCCCTTCTTGGAATTTTCCATACTAAACCTCTTTAGTACCTTTTCCAAGTATGTACACTGACTAAGACCTATTAATCTTTTCTTTCTATCTCTCAGTATTCTTATCCCGAGAATATAGGCGGCTTCTCCAAGGTCTTTCATGGTGAAACACTTCCCGAGTCAAGACTTGGCATCTAGCAAGGTCGGAACGTCGTTTCCCATGAGCAGTATGTCATCTACATACAGCACCAGAAAAGTGACCATACTCCCACTAGCCTTGACATACATGCAGGACTCATCTTCACTTCTAGAGAAACCAAACTCTTTAACTTTCTCGTGGAAGCAAAGATTCCAGCTGCGAGAAGCTTGTTTCAATCTGTAGATTGATCTCTCAAACTTACACACCTTATCAGGATGCTTTGTGTCTACAAAACCCTCTAGCTGATTCATGTAAACATCCTCAGTCAACTTCCCGTTAAGGAAAGCGGTTTTGACATCCATCTGCCAAATTTCATAATCATGAAATGCAGCTATAGCAAGCATTATCCTAATCGACTTAATCTGGGCTACTGGTGAGAAGGTTTCATCATAGTCAACCCCCGGGGTTTGAGTGAATCCCTTCGCAACCAGCCGAGCTTTAAAGTGTGTACTTTACCATCCATGTCGGTCTTCTTTTTGAAGATCCACTTGCTCCCGACTGTCTTTCGACCAGGCACATTGTCAACCAAGTTCTAAACTTGATTGTCATACATGGACTTTATCTCGCTGTCCATCGCCTCTTTCCATTTGGTAAACTCAGGGTCCGCCACTGCTGCATGGTAGTTAGATGGCTCAACTAAATTTGTCAGTGTACGATCACTGACAAGCGTATCACCATCCGAAGTTATATGAAAACCATAAAACTCGGGTGGCATGCTAACTCTACCGGAACGCCTAAGAGGTAATGAAATATCTGTCGGTCCAACATGAACCTATTCCTCTTGTTGGTTGCTAGTTTCTTCTAAGGTTGTTTCATCGGGTGTGTCTTGAATCTCTTTAAGATCAATGGTACTCCCACTGTCCTATTTGGAAATGAGCTCTCTCTCTCTCGAAAGACTCCTCATCTAGCTACAAAGACCACGTCCTCGCTCGGCCTGTAGAACAAGTATCCAAAAGACTGTTTCGGGTATCCGATGAAGATACACCTCTCACTTCTTTCTGCGAGCTTGTCTTGAGTCTCTCGTCTCACGAAAGCCTCACAGCCCCAGACTTTGATGTGTGCCAACAAGGGAACTTTCCCCATCCACATCTCGTGCGATGTTTTTGCAACCTTCTTGGTTGGGACAAGGTTGAGGATATGGGTGGCAGTCTCTAAGGCATACCCCCAGAAATAGATTGGAAGCGAAGCTCGACTCATCATGGAACGAACCATGTCCAACAGGGTTCGGTTTCGTCTCTCAGCAACATCGTTTAACTGTGGTGTCGTGGGAGGCGAAAATTGTGAAACTATTCCACATTCCTTTAGATAATCGAGAAACTCAATACTAAGATACACACCGCCTTTTTCGGATCTAAGCATCTTTATCTTTCTGCCCAATTGATTTTCTACTTCATTTTTAAACTCTTTGAACTTTTCAAAGGTATCTGACTTGTGTTTGGTTAAGTAGATATAGTCGTATCTACTAAAATCGTCAGTAAAGGTCACATAGAACAGCATGCCATCTTTTGTGGTTGTTCTGAAGGGACCACACACATATGTGTGTATGATGTCCAATAGACCTTCACCTCTTTCAAAGGACCCTTTGAATGGTGATTTTGCAATCTTTCCAAGCAAACAAGATTCGCATGCATCATCCGATTTAATGTCGAATGATTCCAACACTCCATCCTTTTGGAGTTGGGCGATGCGTTTCTTATTAATATGGCCAAGGCGACAGTGCCACAAACACGCCTTTTCTACACCACTTGAAGAATCAATATGTAACACATCATTACCAAAATTGATAACACACATAATAGTTTCATACACTCCATCACAAGGCAAAGCATTAAAGATAAAAACATCATTTTTAAAAACTGAAATTGAACCATTAAATTTGTCAAAAGTGTAATAAAAACCTTGTCTGAACAATGCATGAAAAGAAATTATGTTTCTAGCCATATCTGGCGAATAGCAACAATTATGTAAATCTAAACTAACTCCACTACTAAGCACTAGTCTATAGCAGTGGTGGATCCAGTATAGGGCAAGGGGGGCTGTGCACCGGCTCAACTTTTGCAGGCCTTTGTAAATTTTTTTTTCTAGTACGTTGCACCCCCTCGGAAAAAAATAACACCCACTAATTAACTTAAACTTTGGATTTTGATCAATTACCCACAAAAGTGCACCCTTTTTTCTATAAGTGCACCCTTTACATTCCGGGAAAATTTTTTTTACACCCCTAGTGAAAATTCCTGGATCCGCCACTGGTCTATAGACACCGATCTTGGTAATAGGTGACGTTTTCCTATTGCCCATGACCAGGTTCAATCTACCGTGCTCCAGCTCCCTACTTTCCTCTAGGCCCTGCAAATCAGAACAGATCTGAAAACCACATCCAGTGTCAAGGACCCAAGAACAGGAAGATGATGAGTTATTAGATATAGTGTAAGTACCTGCTTGTGACGGCTTCACTTTGCCATCCTTGATATCCTGCAAGTACCTTGGGCAGCTCCTCTTCCAGTGACCCTTCTCTTTGCAATAGAAACAGTCGGCTTCCTTGGGATTCGTGACATGCGGAATGTCGGAAGACTTGGCTCTCGGGGCATGCTAGATGACCCGGCATGAACCTTTTCGCTCCAATTTTTCTTCGAAGGGCCCTTCCTTTTCTTTCCCTTGCCAGAGCCAATAGCCAGGACGGGTTGGTTAACAGGGGCACACTTTTACCCTTCATCCCGTCTTCAGCAGTATGAAGCATGCGATGCAACTCAGCCGAAGTGGTCTGAGTGTTGTTCAAATGATACGCCAGTGTGAACTGGTTATAAGAACTCGGTAAGGAGTTAAGCACTATTTCAACGACCAACTCCTCATGAACAGGCATTTCCAGCTTCCTCAGCCTCTCCACGTAACCTTGCATCCTTTGCACGTGAGTGCAGACAAACTCTCCGTCCTTAGGCTTGCTGTTCGTGAAGGCTTTTACCACTTCGCGCCTCTCGATACGCTCTTGCTTGCGGAACTTTTCCGCAAGCTCTTTGTGCATCTCGTAGGGCCAGTAGTCCTCATAGATTCTTTGCAATTCAGGGTGCATGGTAGCGATCATGATGCAGGCCACTTTGGTCGCATCATCTAAGTGTTTTTGATACGAGGCAACTTCCTCGGGAGTAGCGGTATCTGGGTCAACTTCAATTAGCTCGGTCTCGAAAACATACTCTTTGTGCTCAAACCTCAGAGCCGTCTTGATGTTACGGATCCAGTCATTGTAGTTAGTGTCGTCCAACGTCACTTTGGAACACAATGACAAGATTGAAGTGACGTTACCGGAGTTTGAGTGGGGAACGGTTTGGTCAACGGAAGACATCTATAAAAGAAGGTAGTTTAAATTAGATATATGAATATGATCCTTAGAATTAACCCAATTATAATAATAAGGCTAGGACCCAACTATAACAATTCACAACATAGAAGAGGGATGTCGTAATCTATTTATAAATTTTATAAAGGTAGGCGAATGACGATTCAGCCAATTCCACCGCGGAAACATAATCATATTATAATGGAATTCCTAGTTTCTTTTGAGATTTATTGAACTGTTTAATATCATGTTTCAATCTCGGATATGCCCACTGTTTGTGACTGGGATACCGAGGATCACAAACCGGGTGTGAATAACCATGCAAATTAGCTCGATACTCTCAAAGTCAATTACCATCTCTAATTGACGTGCCGGTTAACCACACACGCTCCGTCAATAATGGTAAAATCGAGAAACCCATTGCAACTCTTTGTGGACCCCAATTGGCGTGCCGGTAAACCACACACGCTCCACCAACGTCCCACAAAGTGCAAAGTGCAATTTCATGGATTAGCATCAATTCACATTTTCTTAACCTAAAGTAACTAGATTGGGATTTTAATGAATTATTCTAGTACTTGCAATAATAGCATTATACTTTTAAGAGGCTTAAGCGGTCCTATCAAACCCGTTCGGCTAACGACACTTGACTGACCAGGAGAGCGGTGGGTGAGAGTAGACACCCATTAGACTACCATTTTATAGGCAGTCGCCTTATACCCTCTTTATAGGACACTTTTATGAATGAGGCCTACTAACGGTGAGACTGACCAATTTAATCTTATACAAATAATATTAACTTTTAATTATACTATGTATAAGATGTATTTTAAACTTTTATAAAATATTTAAGATTTAATCCTTTAATTTTTCGCAAATTATCATATAATTCTAAAAATTAAATTTAAACCTTTAAGTGATTTAATTCATCCTTTAATTAAACTATTAATATTAATTAAATTAATTAAATCAAAGATAGGCATCACAAAATTAATCAAATTAATTACCTATCTTTATCCCTAATTCTCGAAAATTGCAAGCAATGGATAAAGGGTTCCAGTTATTTAATTAATCAGCAATTACCAAAAATAACAACCTACTTTCCATGCATAGCAAAAATCGCAGAAGGGGGAAGGAGGCTAGGGTTTTTCAAAACCCTAGCCACCATCGATTTTGGCCTCCTTGATGGGATTAATTTTCGATCAACCCATCAAACAAACAAAAACAGTTATAGCATTTCACATAGAAAACAGCCAATGCTCTGATACCAGTGAAAGGTTTTAAGCAAACAATAAACTAGAAGTCCTAAGTTCACATGCAACCTAATTGAGGATCTATGTTTTTCTATCTTATGAACATATAACAAAACCTAGAAGGCCAACAATAATTTCTAGAGATTAAATTCAAGAAAACCAACCTTTGATTCTTGATCCAAAAGCTAGCAACAAAAGTATCCTGCCTCAAATGGAGTCACACCCAAGCAAGAGGAGAAAAGTCAGTAGAGTTCCAGAGAGATGAGAAGGTGGCGCATTTTTTGGGGTGGCCAAGAGTCTCCTTTTATAGCCTCCAAGGGTTACAGTCAAAACCCTAGAGGAGCCTCCTTAATGGACAAGCCTGTTGACCATTTGGACCAAGGCTTCAAAACCCTCATTGAGGTGGCCTCCATTAAATCGCCAACTTTGGCCCCTCCCACTGGCTAGCCAGTTATTCAACTATTGAATAAATACAAATCAGTCCCTGCACTTTTAATTGATTAAATTAGTCACTAAATTAAATCCAAATAATTCTAGATTAATTCCTAATTAATTATTATAGTTTCTAATTAATATATTAATACTTAAATATATTAATAAACTATTTATTTTATTTCTATTGATTTATTAAACAATTAACAAAAACAACATTTCTCTCTACTGAACTTTATAACAATCCTCCAGCTATGAGGGCAACCCAAATGGACTTTGCTTCAATTAATAAGATAAATACAGTTTATAGTCATGGCTTATACACCTAATCCAACACTATTCTTAATCCAATTAAACGTACAGGTGCTAATATCATGAATCACGAGCAATACCCCACGCTTTTCATTATGAAACACCATTCCAATCCTCGCTTTCCAAATAAACCAAAGCGTAAAGTAAATAAGAGACAACTTGAACTTTAAATATCTACTATCACATTTGTTTCTATTAATCTCCTCCCTTATATCAGAGTAAGACCCGGGAATACTCCAACATAATCCAGATCAGTCCCGCAACCAAGACCACACCCTCACAGCAAATGAATAAGAGAAGAAAATGTGATTGGTGTTCTCTTATTGAGCCAACAAAAGGGATGGAGGTTAGAAGCAACATGGATCCCTCAGATAATAAGATTATTGAATGTAAGAAGTCTATCTTTGAGTAAACGCTAGATAAAACAATTAACCTTGAGAGGAATCCACTTCACCCATCGCATTGGTCGCCTTGCATATCTCTATGACCTTCTAGTGTTGAGCTTCAATGACATGCTAATGGAGGCGACCAGTTGCCAACTGGGTGAACGCTAAAAATTGAAATGAATGTAGAAAAGTAATGGCTTTCGATGAACAAAAAAGATGTTTTGAGCTTTTGACTAATGAGCATATAAAACTAATGACTTTGATTATATTAACCCTAAATTTATTATCCAAATATGTACAAAAAAGGATGGAAGTCGACTTAACGAGTACAATAACAAATAGTAAATCTATATGACCCCTTCTCCCAACTACTTATTGCACACCATAATTTGACTTTGACTGTGATTGTTTGTTTTGTCTTTTATTATTTTATTATCAAGTGTTTTTTTGTCTTTTATTATTATTATTTATATCATCATTGTTACTTTTATAACAATAATTATTATTAAATTAATAATAAAATATGAATATATTGTTATTAATTATCATATAGATTAATTATCTAAATATTACAATTATTGCATGGTGGAAAAATGGCCATTAGATTCTCAAAAAACTAAGTGTTGATTATGTGAAAATCCCCACTAATTTTTTTAGATCACTAACTCACTAAGTTACCGATTATCAGATAAATCAATTCTAAAAATAGCAAATGACTTCTAGCCTAGTGGTATCAGGTATTGTCCTCTCTCTTTAAGGTCAACGGTTCAGGTCTCTGTAGGAGACATATATGATAATGGATGTAGTTTAAGAGTATATTAAATTTGTAGTAATTGTAGTGTAGATATAGTTTAGGAGTATATTAAATTTGTAATAATTGTAATGTAGAAGTATATTAAATTTGTTGTTCCAAAAAGAGACAAATCAACTCTAAAGATACCCACAAATATCTTTGCGAACAACTATTGTTGTTGATGGTACGAAAATTCCTCTTAAATTTAAAATAAAATAAAATAATATTTATTATTATTTGACCGGTTAGAAGATAGCAAATCTCATTATCTTCTATGGTTAATAAAACCTTGTCTAGGTCAAGATTCCTTAACATCCGTCAATAGACTCTAACCACTTGCATAAGTAAATTATAGTTTGGTGCGCATAAAGTCAAGTAAATATTGATATAATTGACTAAATATAAAAATGATAATAAAGAAATGCGTATAATAACCTCCAATCGAAATACTTGTTAGTTGTTAGTTGTTACCCTCACGCACCAACTCAATGTCCATTTCTCTTCGGAGAATGCCTCGTTAACGCCCCCATTTATCCAAAGTCTTTTCCGCACTTCCAAATTCCAGGTTCCATTTTCTTTTGCAAATTGTACCTTCACAAATCTTCAAGTATAAAAGTAGAAAATAATAAAATATTTTATATTTTATCATAGATAGTTAGATACATATAATAAGGATGCCTCATTCCTAGTCGTACCTTTTAAAGTCAAATAAAGCAATAGAAATCTCATCAAAAAAATTTAATTTTTTTATATTTTATGTTTTACTTATTATATCATCCTTTTACTTATTGCATTCCTTATCGATTTGATTGTTTATCATATTATTAATTATTTTAATCTTTGTTGTATTTTGTATTTATTAGTATTACTATTTATATTTAACTATATTATTATTATTATTAATATTATTAATATTATTATTTATAGTTGATTACGATTTTGGTCCCTATGGATTATATTCATTTGTAGTTTTAGTCTAATTTTTCAATTTTTAACATGACCTGTATTTGTGATTTTCAAAAGTTACAATATACGTGGTCATTGAGATTCACTTTGTCAATTCCTATCTGTTAATGACTCTAAATGACCGTTATATTCTTTTAGTCCATATGTTCCATAATACTATACTATTGGTCCTTGCTAAAAATAAACTTTATAAAAATGATCAATATGTTTCACAATGTTAAAGAAATGGTCCCTACCTAATAATAAGTTATAGAATTATCCATTTGTTTTAAAAAACTTATGAAAATTGCCCATGCATTTAAGAAAATTATAAAAAGATCCCCACCTAATTACAAAATTTCAGAAGTGGTACCAGTTTTCCATAGAATTATAAAAATGATCAATGTCTAATAGCAAAATAACAGAAATGGTCTATGTGTCACACAACTTTACAAAAATGGTCTTTGCCTAATAAGGAATTTACAAATATGGTTCTATTGTTTCACAACAATTACAAAAATGGACCTTACATAACATACATTTACAAAATTCGTGTCGAAAATATCAAATGAATAAACCCGCCACAAAGCGCGACCATCCCACTAGTTATTAATAATTTTCACGGACCGTATCTATAAAATATTTACTAATGAAATACTTTATTTTGTAAAAGGAATCTAACTGCTTTGACCACCATTCACGACATAAACTATGCTCATTATTGCTTAATAATTGATGACACTCAATTTATTTACAAATTATGCTCGTTATTGCTTAATAACCAAAATGAAACAATGCATAATTCATACTTCAACCTATAACAAACAGTGAAGATTATGGATTTTAGACAATAGTTGTTTCTATCGAATATAGTGAAGATGATTGACATAACATTCAATTAGATGTGCACAATGAGTTATTTGTGCATACTATAGACTACTTATTGATTTATGAAGATGACACGCGCAGAGGTTGTTATGCGATAAAAAATAAAAAATTAAACCTCACACATACTAGTACAGCGGTAGTAAGGGCCGATCCACGGGAGTTTGGTGGTCAAGATAGGACGATAGCTTACCAACTGTAGTGTCACGCTACAGCCAGAGGGACTAGTACTACTTTTCCAAAAATCAAACAAAAACACAAATTCAAAGCAAGTTCCAAAATCCAATTCAAACATCAACTAACTAAACCAAATCCAATCCTAAACTATGATTACTTACTGAAATCAGAAACCAAATTCAGAAATCAGAAGCAAACAAACAATCCAATAACATTCAAAACACATCCAAACACAATTAAAGCTAAAAAGTGCAACAAAAACATGAACCGAATGATTACTTGAACTATAAACCAGAACAGAATATCCAATGAACTGAAACTCGAAACTAAATAACCCTAGACTAAAGCTACTGGTATGAACAATCTAGAAACATTAGGCTAGAAGCTAATTTAAACTAAAGAACATTAAACTAAAAGTGAAAACATAAAAAATAACAAGAATGATTGCTGAATTCCGAAACTTGAGTCAAAGAATCCTTAAGTCCACATTAGGGTTCGATCTTCGCCTCCTGATTTCGACCTAATGACCTATATTTATACTTGTAAAAATTAAGAATCCGCGGCGCGCAAGGCTTATATCCGCGACGCGCGTATTGTCTTATTCCCGTTTTTTTGCTATTTGAATTTCTCTCCACCCCCTCATCGTTGACGTGGCGCGACGCGCGTGCATCCTTTCGCACGACGCGCGTATGAATTAGACTGATTTGGCCTTATCCTCAAACTTCTTCCATTTTGTCCGCGTTTAGTCCCTGTTTTTAACATTTTCTTGCACACAAGCACTAGCACAAAAAGTGAGAAATACCGGTATACTATGATATAAATTTCACCAAGAATAGGGCTTAACAACAACTAAAATACTTGATATTACTAGGCCTTGTCAGAAGACCACTCCAACAACATAAGTTATTCATTTGATTACTTTGGATCAAATTTTACGGTAACTGGATATTGGCTTATTATGCCAGACAATGCTTTTCTCATTGCAAACAGTATTGTGTTATCGTTTTTTATCTAAGTAGACAAGGTTTGACGACTTGCATCCCGCTAAAGCTTAGTCTGCTTATTGTTATTGCACATGTTGATGGTAGTAATTATGTGAAAATTAAAAATGCATATAATGCTTACTATTGTACCATTATGACATAACTACAAATCATAATGTTCCGCTCGATGAGAAATTGTGTATGGTGCGTGACTGAATGTCTATATTCAACCAGATACACCACACAATAATTATAATATTTCAAGAGTTGTTGTATTTGCTGCTTATTAATAAGTAAATAACTTATATTTGAGAAAAATTATTTATTTTATTTTTTATATTAACACCTTTCGAATAATAAAAAATAACGATAACAATAAGCTAATAATAATAATAACAATCTAAAGAATAATAAAATACAACAAAAGACAAAAATAAATTAGAGATCAAACACATAAGACTACTATAATCCACATGGATCATTCATGTAATTTACTCTAATAATAATAATAATAATAATAATAATAATAATAATAATAATAATAATAATAATACAACTATAATAATACGAATAATAGAGACACTCCAAGTTATAAAAAAGCTAGAACTCATACATGTAAACTACCATAGACCATGATGACTATTTGTATAATATACTCTAACAATAATAATAATAATAATAATAATAATAATAATAATAATAATAATAATAATACAAAAACAAACAAAAAAACAACATAATACAAAAATATCAAATCATAATTAGCAACAAGAAGGGTGTATATAAAATCACCAATATTAATAACTTTATTTGAAAATAATATCGTCATAAAAATTCTTTAATAATTGACCTCTTATAAGAACATTTACTGTAAATTAATGAATTTACACATATCTTTATTTAATGGTGATTCTATTTGTTGAGTATGTGAAGCCTAATCTGAACTGAGTAGTCACTACGACCGAAGAATGTCAGCGGTCCAAAGCAACCAAACCGAGGCGAGGAAGCCGGTGCGGTTGAAGGAGGTGCTTTGTCCGGATCACTTATTTTCAACCGAGGATATGAGCTCCGCTTCGGATGATTATGCGACACGAAGCGAAGATCGATCAGTTGTAAAGTATGTATCATGAGTCAGGGGTGTACCCCATTATCTTACTCTACTTTAATATCGTCCGTAGGAAGGCGTCATCCGGACGGAGGAGTAGCCTTTGCTCCGGTCCAGACTTTGAAGTAGAATCTCCACATGGGTCAGGTGTATAGAGTCGAGATGTCGGTAAAAGGGTTAAGCTACTTCAGAAGCAAAGTGTATCATTGGCACAAGTTCCGAGAACTGCTGCTACCAAGAGTTGGTCTGCCATAGCAAGTTCTCGAAGAACTGGTGCTGTCAGGAGTTGCTCTGCCACAGCATGTTCTCCTACCTTGTTTCATCAGCCGGCCTAGTGCAGTAAGTCAATGGCTAGAAGATTTACCATCATTGCTCTCAGATTCAACCCAATTATATATACATCTTGTTGGAAATCATGGTTCATGTTATTAGTTTCAAAAACAAGAATTTGCAACGGAAGCATAAAATCATGAACACAAATTCCATTTTCAAGAGGATCATGCTACATGCATGTAGAGATAAGATGAAGAACAAACATAGATTAAGTTCAAGATCATAACCTTTTTTTCTTGGGTTTAGTTTGGATGATTTTGATAGCTAGGAATCAAATTAGAATCCCTCTATAGTTGATCCACCACAAGCTTGAACACCCTTGAATGCTAGTTCCACAACTTGCAAGATATGACTCCTTTTCTTATGAAACCAAAAACCAATTTTTGCTAAGAACTTAAGGAGAGTTTTGGCTGATTTTTCAAGCATGAAAGTTCACTAATTCCTTCACAATATGGCCGGCCATATAACCTCCCAAGACAAGGAGAATCTTAGTGCATGTGAAAAAGAAAAGGCATGTTACTTCCACATGGTCAAGTCTTGAGTATTGCATGTTCTTTAAACTTTTCACACATGGCTTTTGATTAAAGTATGTGGCCAGCCAAATGAGGATATTTTAGAGTTTAAATATAACTTCTATTATTTATAAACTTATACCATATAGTTTATAAACAATAAACCTTCAAACTTGTGTATAAATGGAATAACATTTAAACCATTAATGATATAAATAAACCATCTAAATATACAATCTTAATTGTATAATTATATATATATACATACATATATATATATATATATATATATATATATATATATATATATATATATAACAATATATATATATATATATATATATTTTATTTAATTTACCAATTAAATTAAATAAAAGGCTTACTTATAAATCAATTAAATCGTTTAACAATTTAAACAATTTAATTGTTACACTTAATAAATTCATCACATATGAATTACTAATCAACCTTTAATTTTGTAGTTATTATTATTTACCTCAAATAATAATAACCTACAAGATTAAATTGCAAGTTTAGTATCATTTGATGTTAAATCAAATTTAACGTTCTAAATGATCAATTGGTGTCAAACTTGTTGTTGGTGTGACCCTATAGGATCATGTATTATTAGTAATATCATTTTATGATCATCCTTGGGCATATAGAACTAACAATCTCCCACTTGCACAAGGTTGCATCATAGAATGATATCGACAGTGGTAAACATCTAGCAACATTTCACTGCCCCCAATAACACATGACATTTGCCATTCAACAACATTCAATTCTTCAGAAAACACGAGGCTCTAATTGATGTATAAGGTTATCTATCAATTATCCCTTTGTCACAGACATCTTGTTGAACATGAGACATGGATCTTAATCATTCTCATTTTATGTTCAACTTTCAATCAGGCGCCTTAGATGTCTAACTCTCAACACATAAGAGGAACAAATCCCGTCTTGACTACATACGCCCCTCATATAGTTAGTACTATGCATGAGTATGGCCTTTATGGTTGTCTGTATTTCAAGAACAACAGTAAACCATATCAAAGCATAGTACACTCTACACTTGAGTCCCAAATATGTATCTCAGGTCAAAGGATACAATGATAATACCTTTATTCAAGAATCACTTATGATGATGATCCATGGAGTGATCTTGAAGCGGGTCAAGTCCAATACTTGTTCACTGACAAATACCTATGAATTTGGTTGCAAGCTTTTGCTACTTTTACCCATAAAAGTCAACCAATCCAATTCATATTAGTCTTACTTCATAATTGCTCCCACAACTATGATCGACTATAGACGTTTAGAATAACTAAATTATTCAAGGATTAAACATGCTAATAAAACACAATAATTATGAATGAAACATCACGTCACATATATTACATAATTCTTGTCGTTTACATAAGTTCATATTCATAAAACATTAAACACAAATCAAATCCATTCATTAGAAAAACGGAGTCCTATACCCTTAGCATGACTTTCATGCTTAGTTTGGGGTAAAGGTTTCGTGAATGGGTCTGCCAAATTTTGATCTGTATGAACCTTGTGAATACTTATTTCACCATTCTTAACTTCATGTCTAATGTAGTTATACCTTCGGTGAATGTGTTTGGTTTTTTGATGCAATCTAGGTTCCTTTGCTTGAGCTATAGCACCTAGATTGTCACAGAAGATTTCTATAGGGTCCCGAATGGAAGGAACAACCCCTAGATCTTCTATGAACTTTCTCATCCAGACAGCTTCTTGAGCAGCTTCCGAAGCAGCAACATATTCAGATTCTGTAGTGGATTGTGCAATCACTTCTTGTTTGGAACTCTTCCAAGACACGGCTCCTCCATTTAAAATAAAGACATACCCAGATTGAGATTTCGAATCATCCCTATATGTTTGGAAGCTTGCGTCAGTGTAACCCTTTACCTTTAAGCTTTCTTCCAAACTGCCGTAAACTAAGAACATATCTTTAGTTCTTCTCAAGTACTTAATAATGTTCTTTACAGCAATCCAGTGGGCTTCACCTGGGTTCTGTTGATACCTACTAGTCATACTTAGGGCACATAAGACGTCGGGCCTAGTGCATAACATGGCATACATGATGGACCCAATTGCCGAAGCATATGGGACATGTTTCATCCTTTCAAGTTCAGTCCTAGAGTTTGGGCACTGAGACTTGCTTAGGATGGTGCCATGAGGCATTGGCAAGAATCCTCTTTTGGAGTCTTGCATCTTGAACCTTTTCAAGATTTTATCAATATATACACTTTGGCTAAGACCAATAAGTCTCTTAGATCTATCTCTATAGATCTTTATGCCTAATACATAAGCAGCTTCCCCTAGATCCTTCATTGAGAAACAACTCTCAAGGAACGCTTTGACACCTTTTAAAGTTGGGATGTCATTTCCAAATAAAAGTATGTCATCTACATACAATACTAGGATTATGACAATGCTCCCACTAGCTTTCTTGTAAACACAGGAGTCATCCTCATTTTTGATGAATCCAAAACTCGTAATCTTTTCATCAAAACGGATGTTCCATGTTCGAGACGCTTGCTTTAATCCATAGATAGATCTTTTAAGCTTGCACACTTTGTTTGGATGCTTGGGATCGACAAAACCTTCAGGTTGATCCATATAGACATCTTCCAATAAGTATCCATTAAGGAAAGCGGTCTTGACATCCATTTGCCATATCTCATAATCATAGTATGCGGCTATGGCAAAAAGTATCCTAATCGACTTGATCATTGCCACTGGAGAAAAGGTCTCATCATAGTCAATACCATGAGTTTGTGAGTATCCTTTAGCGACAAGTCTAGCCTTAAAAGTGTGAACATTTCCATCCACGTCGATTTTCTTCTTGAAAACCCATTTGTTCCCAACAGTCTTACAATTGGTGGGAAGATTAACCAAGTTCCAAACTTGATTATCGTGCATGGATTGCATCTCAGTGTTCATGGCCTCAAGCCATTTATCAGATTCAGGATCTGATATTGCACTCTGATAGTTGACGGGTTCATCAGAATCTATCGTATAACATTCCTCTTCCATCAAAAGGTAACCATACCTTTCTGGTTCAATTCGAACCCTACCAGATTTGCGAACACCTTGTGTTACAATTTGTTCCTGATCAACCATTTGTTCAGGTTCAACAATTTCTTGTTGAATGCTAGATTCAACTTCTTCTGTATCAGGTTGTGGTTCCTGAAGTTCCTCAAGTTCCACAAACCTCCCACTAGCCTCTTCCGTCAGAAACTTGTTTTCTAGGAATTCAGCTTTTCGAGAAATAAATATCTTATTCTCGATGGGATTGTAGAAATAGTATCCAAGACAATCTTTCGGATACCCTACAAAGATACATTTAGTTGAACGGGGTTCTAATTTGTTTGAAGCTTCTTGTCTAACATAAGCTTCACAACCCCATACCTTGAGATAGGATAAAGATGGAACCCTTCCATGCCATATCTCATAAGGTGTTCTATCTACTTTTTTAGTAGGTGCCATATTTAGGAGACGAGCAGCTGTTTGTAAAGCATAACCCCAAAATGATAAAGGTAGAGTACTTCTACTCATCATGGATCGAACCATATCCAATAGTGTTCGGTTCCGCCTTTCAGACACACCATTATGTTGTGGTCACCTCCTCTATCAGAACGAAGAACTTTAATTGTTTTGTTGAGTTGATTTTCCACTTCACTTTGAAACGTTTTGAACATTTCAAATGCCTCATGTTTATGTTTAATCAAATAAACATATCCAAAACGACTAAAGTCGTCAGTGAAGGTGATGAAATATCTTTCACCATATATAGTCATTGGCTTGAAAGGACCACATACATCCGTATGTATGATTCCTAACAAGTCCTTTGCTCTCTTATTGGTTCCGGAGAAAGGAGCTTTAGTCATCTTGCCATGTAAACAAGATTCACATATATCAAATGAGTCATTCTCATTTGCCTTCAAAAGTCCACTCTTTTGAAGTTGGGATATGCGATTCTTGTTTATATGCCCAAGGCGACAATGCCATAGATAGGTTTGACTCAAATCAAATTTGGGTTTCTTGGTGAAAGTGTGGTATAAAGAGCCATTGTTAGTCTTTTCATCAAGGTTTACTTCATAAATTCCATTTAAAGGCCTAGCCTTAAAATAGAATACATTATTTTTGTAAACACAAATATCATCATTATTAAAGGAAAGATCAAATCCACATTGTCTTAATTTAGCAACTGAAATAATATTCCTAGTCAAGCTAGGAACATAGTAAACATTCAACAATGTCACACACAAGCCATTAGGTAGTAATAAATTAAAACTTCCAATTGAATCCACCGCAACCCTTGCATTGTTTCCAACTCGAAGTACTACCTCATTTGCCTTCAGTCGCCTACTCCTTTTGAACCCCTGCAACATATTACATATGTGAGTTCCACAACCAGTATCAAATACCCATGTGTTAGGAGATAAATTATAAAGTTCTAGGTCTATCACATAGATACCTGAAGTGCCTTCACCGGCCTTCTTCTTCTTCAACTCCGCAAGATAGGTAGGGCAATTTCTCTTCCAATGCCCAGCTTTGCCACATTCAAAGCATGTTTCATCTTTGGCAACCTTTGCCTTCTTCTTGGGCGGATGGGAAGGTTGGACAACTTTCTTGCCCTTACCTTTGAAAGCTTTTGCTTTCCCCTTGCCCTTGGAGTTGGTGGGGTGTTCTGGTCTAGTTCTCTTTGTGCCACCTTCCTTGATCATGAGAACTTGAGTGGTTTTCTTAGGCAGATTCTTTTCCGCGGTAATTAGCATCCCATGTAATTCTGGGATAGTCTTGTTTAAACCATTCATGTTAAAATTCATGACAAAAGGATCAAAGGACTTTGTCAAGGAGTTAAGGATCATATCCGTTGCTAGCTCTTCGGGCATCACAACTCCAAGACGTGCCAAATGATCAATGTGACTCTTCATTTTGAGCACATAAGAGCTTACTGTCTGCCCATCCTCCATCTTGCAAGCATGGAAAGCCCGAACAGTTTCGAACCTTTCCGTTCTTGCAAGTTGTTGGAACATTTCCTTTAGTTGATTAATCATGTCATAGGCTGAATGATTCTCCAAATCCTTCTGAAGGTCGGGAATCATGGTTGCCAACATGAGGCATGATGCATCGATGGAATCATCCATCTTTTTAAGCCATGCATCGTGTGCGGGCTTAGGAGTGGCAGGAGGCTCTTCTGTAAGTGGTTCATTGAGAACATATTCTTTCTTTTCTTGTTTGAGAACAATTCTCACACTACGGTACCAATCCAAGAAGTTGGTATGGTTAAGTTTTTCTCCTTCAAGGAGAGACCGTAGTGAGGTTTTATTAGGAGCCGAGTGTGTGTTGTTTGGTGCCATCTACAAAATTTTAACAAGGTTCTATTTAGTAAATTATGATATTAAGTCCTTAATAATTAATACCCTTTCTTGTTTCATAAACTTTAATAAATTAAGGTCTAGAATCCAAGTTGCATCACGAATAAGTGGTTAGGTATCCTTTATCCCGCCTATTCGAATCAACAAGGTAGGTAACGGTTTACCAATTATATCCAAATATAATTTCTAGAGTTATGGGATCCCATTATAACATTTATAAGTTTGGCATGTTTGATCCCATCTATGCCTTGGATTTCTAATGCTTAGGTGACCTTTATCACAAGAGATTTCCAAACGAATCATCCTACTTAAACGGACGTGTAGTTTTGTCAATATTGCAAAACTACTTCTTGTATCACAAGAAGACTCCAAGTGGTTAGGTATCCTTTATCCCACAAGGAAATACAAGTGATACATGAGTGTCTTTAAGAAGGACGACATAGATTCGTATTTCATAAGGTATTTGAATGTTTTACAATTCTAACTTTGAAAAACATATGGTATCATATAGATTGCATGCATCCAATGAACATGGTACCATTAAATCTTATTTTGTTAATTGGTTCTTAAATCATAAAATCTCCATTTTATTGATTCTTTGTATGTGGTCAAGATTACAATTAATATCCAATATTAAGTTTGAGTTTGATCACATATATTAGAACCAATTTATAATCCTAAATAATTACCATCATTACTTAGAGTTGGAGTTTGTAAGAGTTTATAAAATCTCCATTTTATTTCTTGTTTCAATCATTTTCAAAACTTGACTTAATAGGTTTTAAACAAAACCCATTTTAATAAAACCCATTTTATCACATCTTATGTTTAAATGTCAACTTTTGAAAATACAAACTCCTTGATGATTATGTTTAATTATCTAGGTTGTCTAGCATGCAAAATCTTATTTTCATCCACAACATAACATAATAAAACATTCAAACATCACAAGCATGCATGGGTGCATAAACACAAGCCAACTAGTTTGATATTTCATGTGAGCCACACATGAAATATCAAGTCCAAACCTAGGGACAAAAAGGTGACAAAACTCAACCAAATGATCTTCGATTTGGCTACAATTTTGCCAAGCTTCTTATATCACCAAATGACACTTGAACCACCATTTCTTGACATCATGGAGTGAGATGTGATTTTTCTTCTCACCCTTCAAAACTTGCGACAGGCAGCAAGGGCAGCAGGAAGATTTTTGTGTTTTTTGTTGCATTTTTCAATTCATTCTTGGCTATATTGATGCTAATACTTGTTGAAACTTAATGTATATACTAGATATTAAAGTTACCAACAAGTATATCACCAAATGACCAAGATATGAATTTATAAAACACTTCCAAAACATTTTTGAAATCTGGACAGCAGCTCTTCAGAAAGTGCTGCTGTTGGGTGCAATCTTTTCTTACTTCCTTCTCTTGTTACATTTTGTGAATGAATTAAAATACAACTATTCTAACAATTACAAAATGAATAAAAGAAGTAAATAACTAATTATTATTACAAACCATTTGAATAAAAGAATAGATTACAACCAAATCGAACACAAACACAAAACATGCATCATATGGTCCTTGGCTTGTTTATGCACCATTTTATCACATAAAATCATAAGAAAATCAACACTTTCTTTTTCTAAGGCAACAATTTATGTAACCAAAAGCATGCATACATAAGATATAGTTGGTTACATAAAATCATAGATTATATATTTGCATGTTGCCAAAGAAGCCATGCATGAAACTTTCATTCAAGAAGATGAACATTCATGGCTTCCAAAAACCAAGTTTATCCAAATAAACTTATTATCTAAACATGCAATATAGCCATGGCTCTGATACCAATTGTTGGAAATCATGGTTCATGTTATTAGTTTCAAAAACAAGAGTTTGCAACGGAAGCATAAAATCATGAACACAAATTCCATTTTCAAGAGGATCATGCTACATGCATGTAGAGATAAGATGAAGAACAAACATAGATTAAGTTCAAGATCATAAACTTTTTTTATTGGGTTTAGTTTGGATGATTTTGATAGCTAGGAATCAAATTAGAATCCCTCTATAGTTGATCCACCACAAGCTTGAACACCCTTGAATGCTAGTTCCACAACTTGCAAGATATGACTCCATTTCTTATGAAACCAAAAACCAATTTTTGCTAAGAACTTAAGGAGAGTTTTGGCTGATTTTTCAAGCATGAAAGTTCACTAATTCCTTCACAATATGGCCGGCCATGTAACCTCCCAAGACAAGGAGAATCTTAGTGCATGTGAAAAAGAAAAGGCATGTTACTTCCACATGGTCAAGTCTTGAGTATTGCATGTTCTTTAAACTTTTCACACATGGCTTTTGATTCAAGTATGTGGCCAGCCAAATGAGGATATTTTAGAGTTTAAATATAACTTCTATTATTTATAAACTTATACCATATAGTTTATAAACAATAAACCTTCAAACTTGTGTATAAATGGAATAACATTTAAACCATTAATGATATAAATAAACCATCTAAATATACAATCTTAATTGTATAATTATATATATATATACATATATATATATATATATATATATATATATATATATATATATATATATATATAACAATATATATATATATATATATATATATATATATATATATATATTATTTAATTTACCAATTAAATTAAATAAAAGGCTTACTTATAAATCAATTAAATCGTTTAACAATTTAAACAATTTAATTGTTACACTTAATAAATTCATCACATATGAATTACTAATCAACCTTTAATTTTGTAGTTATTATTATTTACCTCAAATAATAATAACCTACAAGATTAAATTGCAAGTTTAGTATCATTTGATGTTAAATCAAATTTACCGTTCTAAATGATCAATTGGTGTCAAACTTGTTGTTGGTGTGACCCTATAGGATCATGTATTATTAGTAATATCATTTTATGATCATCCTTGGGCATATAGAACTAACACATCTCTAATGTAATCAAGAGTGTGTATGTGCAGAAATTATAGAGTGCAGTTATACTTGTGAATTTGTATAACATTCATATAATAAAAATTATCTCTAGTTCCCAATGACGTAGTTTAATCTCGTGCTCAAGTGAACCACTAAATATTCTTGTGTTGATCTTTGCTTGTTTGTTCTTCTTGTATTTCTTGCTGCAACGATTTCATTTGGTTGACTGCTTACTGTCGAGAGTTAGTTTGACTGTTCTTGATCTTTGAGATTTGAAGTTATCGATCTCGACTTGCTGTGTCCCCATCCCAACGCTATTCTCATATCTCTCTATTTAATTCCCACATCCCAACTTATAAATTTCATTATATGTTGTGAGTTTTATGATATGATGAAGGATAAATCTATATACAAAAAAGTCATGATTTTATTATTTTTTTTAACCAAAAAGTGACATAATTGTTGGAAATTTTGTAAAATTGAGACTTTGATCTAAAATAGCACGTCAACCGGATTCGGTGGTTTTTTTTTTAGAAAACACAATGACTTAATCAAAATAAGGATCAAAATCAAAAGATTTTCTTAAAGCTAACCATTTTAATATTTTTACTTTTATTTCATTATCTTACTGTGATTTTTTTTTGTAATTCTTTAATTTTTGTTTAATCTTATAATTTTATATTTTCAGTATCTTGGAAAAGAAAATATTACTATTGTATTTTTTTTCTCTCTAATCTAAATAACATGGGTCAAAGAGAGTATTGTTTTATATTTTTAATCGTAATTGACATAATGATTTTATCATATCGTTTTTATTTTAATGTTATGTATTAATTCTACAATATTATTGTATTTTTAGTGTAATATATTCTACTTTTATCAAAGTAATCCAAATTCTATATCAAATAGAGAGTATTATCATGTTGTTGTAAGTTCACTCTTCATTTTGTTTTCATGATTTGATATTTGAGGGATATATTTATTTTTAATTTTCGTTTCGGTCATGTAGTTTTCTTTTCTACGCCATTTACATTGTATTTTTAGCCAACTTCCTGTTAAGTATTTTTGTTTTAATAAAATCTATTGCTATAGAAAACGATGGTGCAATAACTACTCAGTATAATACGTCTTGGATTTGTGACAATTAAAATTTATAATTGAGTATCTGATCAAGTTTATAGATTAAATATTGGAATGAAAAATAATAAACACAAAAAAGTTAATATTAGATTTTACAAATTAGACTTTGGAATATACGTATATGCATATGTACATTGAGCTATGCATATACAAAAAGTACACCTTTTGTGTTTTTTTCAGCGTACCATCTAAGACAATTTGTTTAAATGGTTTTGTGGTGTCTTTCAATAATATTGTGAGGGAAATTTTTTATTATATTAATATATTTTAGAAAAATAATGTCTTTTGTTTTTTAAAGAGTCACTGAAAAGTTGTTTTATTTTCAAAAAAACCATAAAAAGTCAATTTATTTTCGAAAAAGTTGGATAAGAGTTTTTTACTAGGCAAAATCTCAAATATATAAAGATTCTCCGACTATTATTATTTTCTATTAAAAAAATAAAGTCACGACTTTTCACAAATAATGCCAAGATTTAAGACCTATATTGAAGATTTCTTAAAATAAAAATGGGCATATCTCATAAAATCCCAATGTATTATCATTCAAATTCTTAAAAAAACTAATATATTATTTTTAGTGTATTAAAACCATTATATTTTTTAAAATGTCTAATTTAATGTTTCGGATCCGTAAATTTTAGACAACCGCAAATGCTAGGTAACCGACTCTTATTTATTGGATGGTTATAAACTATTAGTAGGGCTGTAAACGAACCAAACGTTCAGCGAACCGTTCGTGAAAATGTTCGGTCGGAAGGTCGTTTATGTTCATTTATTTAATAAATGAACGGACATGAACACAATTTCTCATTCGTTTAGTTAAACGAACGAACATGAACAATTGTCTCATTCGTTCAATTATGTTCGTGAACGTTCGTTTATGTTCATATATGTTTAATTGTGTTTTATTACATTACAATATTATATGTTTGTTTATATTCATATATGTTTAATTGTGTTTGTTTATCTCTGTTCGTTTATGTTTGTTCGTTTAGCATATTCACGAACATAAACGAACAAAAATGAACAAGATAATTGTTAAACGAACGAACATGAACAAGAAAACTCGTTCGTTTAATAGTTCGTGTTCGTTCGTTTGTTCGGCTAACTTAAATGAACGAACATGAACAAGCCAATATTCGTGTTCGTTCGGTTCATTTACAGCCCTAACTATTAGATTAGATAATTTCAAAAAATATAGGAGTTTTAATGCATTAAAAATATAATATAATGGTTTTTTAATGATTAGATGAAAATATGTTGACTATTCTTATGATAAAAAACTTAAATTAGACATTTTAAAAAAATAGGAGTTTTAATGTATTAAAAAATAATATAATGATTTTTTTTAATTTTATTAAAATATGTTGGAGTTTTCGAAATTTTTTCCAATAAAATAGATAAACTTGCACCTCGTATCTATTCTTTTAATTGACATTTGATAATGTATTTATCTTACTTCTCACAAGTGGATGTTATGGTGTTTAAACTATGTCAAGTATGAATTACAAAATATTATATAATATTTGCCATAAACAAAACGTTGACGTTCCATCCTTTCTAAAAGTGACCCTTGATAAAATATAATGATCAAAATATATGGTGTTTTGACCTTTACACTTCCAGTCACTTGTGTCCTTAATAAGTCGCATGGTGTTTGAATTGAATCAAAAGTCCATCTAACATTATAACGTGTGGGTGCATTGTAGATGTGTGATGTTTGGTCAGCATGTGTATACCCGCAGTAAACACCGTCCCTCTCATCGCAACCTGCAGAAATTCCGCTCCTGTGGAGAGTTCCTATTGCACATACTTCTTCGCTTTTAATTATTTTTGTTCGTTGAAAAAACACACACACACACTCTCTCTCTCTATTTCTCTCTCTCTCTCTCTCTCTCTCTCTCTATATATATATATATATATATATATATATATATATATATATATATATATATATATATATATATATAATTAGTGATATTATCAATTCGATTAAATTAGTTAAGAATCATTTAATTGTTACTATAAGTACTCAGTCCACATCACCGCCACCTCACTATCACATACTATCATATTGCTATCATATCATTCTAGAAATATACATCACATTTCATCACATCACATCATTTTTTTTAATAAAAAAAATTCAAAAATAAATAAAACCTAATTTTTCATTAAAAAAATTACATTAAAAATATAACATTACGTTCATACTAAAAAAAACCCGAAAATAATAAAAAAAAGAACTTCGAAAGAAAACGAAACATGACAATAAAAAAAGTAAACTAGTTCCTAGGGCGATAATTAGCGCGGACACTTTCCCGCATCGCTAGGAAAATTTTCAAAACTCGCCCTCGAAATCGGTGAGTTTTTTTTTGCAACAACTCGATATCGGCATTCATTTGTAAGTCCTTTTGCGTTTCGGCGATTTGTTGTTGCGCTTCGACGATTTTTTCTTGCACCCGATTTATTATCCCGACCTTGTCAGATTGTAGTTGGACGTAACGTTCAAATTTTTCTCCAAATAAATTCATGACGCTTGACTCCGAACTTTTGGCTCTCGAACCGGAAGCCGCTTTCTTTGCCTTGTCTCGCCTGATTCGACGGATCGACAGTTCGTCTGCAAGATCCACCGGCTCGTCGTTGACGTTGATATGTGTATGTCCGCCGGATTGTTGTGATGTGTCTTGACGGACCGACCTCGAACGTTTCGTTCCAGAAGATTGCGAATCTTCTGTAAGAAACCATTTTGGTTGTTTTCTCAACTCGGTCCAAGCCTTCACATACAGAAATGTTTTTCGGGTGGGCGTAGTTTTTTCATATTGTTGCATCGTCGCGTTGAAGATGTCGAAATCGTTCGCCCCACTCTTGTGCATGTTCGTGAGGTTGTTGTAAATACCGTTGAAGGCATTAAGCTTGAGTTTCATTTTGCGCCATTTGGATATTATTTTATCTAAGTTTCGACTCTCTTCTCCCATTAAGTCGTAAAACGTTGATTGAACTTTTATCCAAAACGTTTATTGGGTTTGAGAGTCTCCGACTATCAGGTCAACGGAAACCGAAATCCACGCCTTGACCAAATTTAACTCTTCGCCTTTTGTCTAAATCATTCACCCCTCGCCTTGCGTTTTTTCCTTTCTTTTTCACGGCCCGGCCGCGTTGGTTGTCTACTTGTTGTGTCTCCTCAACGGTTTCGGGAGACACCGAAATCCGTTGTGGTGGTGGTGGTTGTGATGCTTGCGATTGGAACCCTTGCAGTTGGAACCCTTGTTGGAATACAAAGCCGATTGGAATCCTTGTTGATACAAATTGAAAGGTGGGAATTGTTGTTGAAAAAGCGCTTGTTGTGAGATTGGGGACCCGTATTGAAGTAAATTTACGAAACCACCCAGCGGTGATTCAAGGTCCGGGTACTGCCGAGGGGTCGAGTTTAATCCAAATGGATCATACTCACGGTTGGGGTTTGAAGATGGGGTGTTTGGATTTTGTTCCACAGAAAAATAATAAGTTGGTGAATGTGTTGTATTGAGGTAAAATTGTGGGATTTATATAGGTAAATATTGATAATTAAAAAAAGTATTTTTTTTAAATGTAGCCGTTCAACGGCTAAATGAATGTGATTGACTGTGATAAACCGTGCTCGCCATCATATTGAACCACGACCACCCCCATTACGGTGCATCCGGGATGGTATGCACGGCCGTGATGGGGTTCCACGTGACCATCACGGTTCCTCCGTGATGAGTATTACGATACGCCTAAACGTTTATTTAAAGATTCAAAAAAGCTTTTCTTCTTCGTGAAGGTAGACATATCAACACCCTCTTTGTTAAATAGTATATTTGAACTTTAATAATTATAGATATTTTGAGTTATTCCAAAGTGTTTTAATGACAAACTAATCATTTAAGTTATACGAGAACAAAAGGAAATCAAAATAATTTAATGATGAGAATGTTAATTAATTATATCAAATTGTTATTAATGATATTGTCCCTTCTATCAAAGTCAGTTAAGAATCATATAATTGTTATTATGATAATACTGTAAGTGTATATTCAAAAGGCTGTTCAAGAAGACTTATTAACAGTACACTCGATAGATTTCTTTCTTTAAATTGTAAAATAGGAATTACAACATATTTTATGCCAATTTATCTTTTACTTACAATAACAACATACTTTGATTATCTCTAATTTTAGACAATATACTTTCGTCAATTTACTTAATATAATTCATCAAATTTCATTCCATTCATACGTATTTGAACTACATGTCTATGTGATGATCGAACCAATTATTATAATTATCTTTACCAAAGTAGACAAAATTTTATATTATTATAAACTAAACGAATATAGTCAATTTTAGAACGACGGATAAATCACATTGAGAAAAAACCGAGGGCTAGGAAGATTGGAAGAAGCTAGCACAATACAAGAATTATTAAAACTTGGTGTTTTCTCTTTGGTTTTCCAGCTTCCCGCTGGAGCTCCTTTTTAATAATATATTTTATTGCCGTTCAAAAAAAAAAAAAATTAATTACACGCGACAAGCAAAAAAATAGATTGGCCCCAAAGTAACCAATCCAAGATATACATTTCTCCCTATATTTGATCCATGAAGATAAAGACAATTTAATATCATACACCAACTTTGAAGGAGCAATCTTCGTCTTTCTAAATAAAGCTTCATTTCTTTCCTTCCAGAAATATAAAAGAAGAATCCCGAAAGTAACATTAATGCCCATGCATTTCTTCCGGATATGCGAAAGAACAAATATAGATATATTGTTGTTTTACATAACTAATATGAATTTATATAAAATACGTGTAAAATATGTCAAAATGAAAAGGAAATAAATTTTGTTTATTTATATAAAAAAATATATTAGTATAACTTATAGGAAGAGTAACATTGTCGATTTCATACATGACAACCAGTTAGAAGGTTGCTTTGCTGTCTCTTGGTATCGCATCACCAAGTCAACTTGCATCGACATTCCAAAGAGAATTATTTTGACCATTGGCATCAAGTTTGGTCAACATTTGGAAAGTAATCAGAAAACACTTTTTTTTTTTGCTTCAGACCAAGTCTTCAAATTGACGTTGAAATGTGTATCCACAATTTATCTGTAAACAACAATAATTATTCTTTTAGATTTTACACGATAACTTATATAATGTGCTATAAATCTTATTTATAAACTTTAGATTTTGCCCTATTCTTTGTCCTTACGTGATCTCCACCGGAGATTAAGTTTGCTTCCCATCTTCGTACTAATGCAGATCCATCAACATGATAAAAATAAGTTGCAAAAGTCATAATTGGTCTCATTGAAAAGTAAAACGTAAATCACATGAAAACATACACAAATATGTAAACGGCAAACTAAGACATCATTGGAAATTTATTAATGCTAGAAGCAACTTCTAATACTTTTTGAGCAAACAACACTACAACATTTTCAAAGAAACATTTAGTAGCTATAAAATTGACATAATAACATAAATCTAAATTGACGTTATGATTTATAATTTTGTTTAAATCTAAGCGGGTTTGGATTCAAGGACTGAAAGGTTTACTCGCCCGTGGTTTTTGTAAGTAGGGATTCTATGTCCTGTTTCCAGCCAACTGATGTTTTCTTGATCAAACTAGAGTCGAGTATCATGTTTACCATCCATTATGGTTTTTTTTTTTCTACTTCCTAAGATTTGGCATGAATAATGTTAATGAATCGTGTCAATCACTCATGGTCTAAAAAACTGATTTTTTAATACTATTGATGCCTAAGATTCTATCACATGTAAATGTCTTAAACTATAATGTGAAAACCAAACAAAAATCTCAAACCCATTATCATTTATTGCCTTTCATATTATTGAAGATCCATCGAATATGAGCATAATGTACTAGTTGCAAGTATATCAAACACCATCTCTTATTAATGGAAGAAAAAATACGCTGTTTTCGTAGAAAAATCATAATAAAATTTATTTTAAATATTACATATTTTGAAAATCACATATATGATCTCGCCATACTATTTATGGTGGTTTTGACTCATTCAAGGTTAACTACTATGTCGTTGTTACTTATTAGTGGCATTGAGTAACAATTATGTATTTTATTGTCGTCAACGTGAGATTAGTCCACTTCGTAGAGGTTTTGCCCTCTTAGACAGAAGGTTCAATGTTCTATCCTTGATACAAGCATAAACTAACTAGGTATTACTAACTTCTAACCATTAACCAACCGTTTTAAAAAAATATATTTTATTGTCATAATCACTGAAACTAAAATGTCGTTATTATAACAAAAAGGTGTTGGTGATTTTAGTGTCACCCGTTCATTTTATGTAATTGGAACTAACATGTGAACTAAGGGTTATTTAATTTGTATCCTAATATAAGTTTGGGTATGTGCGGAGTGCACGCATGTATAAGGTCAAATAAATAGCCGGTTCGATGACAAGTCGGGGGTCCGGGGGCAGCGCCCCTGGGCTCGGGGTTTCCAAAGGGGCAGCGCCCCTTTGACGGGGTCTAGGGGCAGAGCCCCTAGCGGGGGTTCCAGGGGCCGAGCCCCTGGCTGGGGTCCTCGCGGGGTTTGGGGCAGCACCCCAAAAGGTCTTCGGAATTTCTAAGAGGGTAAATAGTAGAAAATCGTATTTCTCGAGGGGAATTATGGTAAAACTGACTAATTTCGTCAGTTTTGGAAACCATTAATCCTTCATAAATTCGTGACTTGTTACCTAAGAAACCGATGACGGCAACTCTAAAACTCATGACGGCTACCCTAGACGAAACCCTATTCCATCCGTTTATTATAAATAAGGCTCTCCTCATTGAGGAGAGGACACACCCTTTAGCTCTCGTTTTTCATCAAAACTCTCTCAGATCTCCATAGCAATTTGGCTCACGTTTTCTGTGCCTAGATTCGTGAGTGTCCTCTTGGATTATCCTAGGCTGAATTTCTTGTAACCCGGGCATAGGGTAAAAATATCAGTTCGGAAAATGTTCTCACGATCCAAATGGTATCCAAATCTCCACTCAAACCCTACCCATATTTTCTAACAAAAGGTACCCAAAAGATCAATATTATTATAAAGATCAAATCAAAACACATAGCTTTCATGCTATTCGAACCAAATCAAAAATATGATTCAGAAGTAACTTTATTTTTATTTTTTTAACCTACTAAGTACTCATCCTTTTGACTTCTTTTTTGGAAATATGGTATAACTCAATTGCATAAAGATGTGGCATCGAAATCTTCCAAAATCCGGGTATCTCTCTTTCATATATGAATAAATGAAAAAACCGCGGATGCCATTGCTTTTAGAATGATACTAAAACACCTCGAACATGGAAAAAATAGCAAACTAGAATTTTGTTAGGTGAATTCATCAAATACTTGAACTGAATTGCCGTTCCGGTTATATATATTTTTTTCAATATTTGGCATATTGTTCTAAAAATTAGACGTATGTCTTCACGTTACGCAAAATACAATTATATAGTTAGCATATTGCCAAATATATATTGTGCAAAATAAATATGTAAGCGTTGGTAACTATAAAATAGTGATTTATAATAAGTTAAGATAAGACATTGTAATTATTATGAAACATATAATAGTAGAGATATATATTAGAATATATAATCTTATTAATGTTGTATATATATGAGTTGCATGTGATAAAATAATAATAGTTTATACTAACAACTTTAATATATAATTATATTGATAAATTTATAAGATAGCGCGGGTGTCTTAACTCGTCGTACATGATGATGATTGTGTGGTAAAAATATTTATAGTTATAATGTTTAAAATAAGTCAGCTATGTATTATAAACTTCTAAGAATTTTAATGGTTTAAAATAATTATATTATTTTTAGAATAAATAAGATGTTATTAAGCAATATCGAATTTAATTGAACTAATTATGAATATTATATAACGTGGAATAATGAACTTTTATATCTATTAAACATTGTTTACCTAAATAATATTAACTTGAAAAATCTATTGAGTTGTAATAATTAATATTTATAAATTAAATAAACTTCAAACATTCAATTTATATGGTAATAAAATTTACTTATTAATCTTTTAGTATATATGAGTATCAAATTATTTTACTTTTAATGCTAACTTTTTTTTTTCAATCTACTATACTTGATTTATTAATCTAATTGTTTTACTCGATATGAAACATTATCATTTTAATTATCCAGTTTTTAAATTACTAATGTAATATACTTAATTTGTTAATTAAATAATTAGAATGCTAAATAAAAAATTGAAATCAAAGAGTCAACTATACATGAGTTCTTAGCTGAGGCGGATCGGGTGCCCAAGTACGACCAGAAGATCAAAGAATGAGTTGATTCGTTGACGGAGGGAACGGGGCAGGCTCGTGAGTTCTTAGTCGAGTCGGATCGGGACAGGCCCGAGAGTCAGGTTGTTCGGGGCAAGCTCAGAGACCTTATGTGATTGTGTTTATGTGATGAAGCGTGTGGTATTTTAGGGAACTCACTAAGCTTTGTGTTTACTCTTTCACCCTAACTGTTTTCATGTATTTGCTGGCTTGAGCTTGGAGCACGGCGCGACTGTACCGCACGTGAGGTTTTGATAATCAAGTCTTTCGCTGGATAACGTTTATAAATGTTTTTGTTAAAAACGATTTATATGGTTCAAACATAAGTTTTAGATTGGATGGTTTTATTTGATAACATGTTTATTGAATTTGTATTATTTTTAAAACGAAAAAATTTATTTCAAAATTAGGGACGTTATAATTATAAAAATATAATATATTACAATGAAAAAATCATTTAAATTTTGAAATAATCTGCTTGATCGAAATTCAAAATTTGTCAAATAAGTTATTTTTAACGTAATAACCATAAGGCTATGTATTAGACACGCCCTATATTTTATGGGATGCTGACGTAGAATGCTGCTTGTGTCGAAAATATTATGCTAGTTAAGGCGGCCCCGTTGAGTAGAATCTTCATGGTGGTGGACCTATTGGCTTCCATATCTATTATCTTTTTTTATTAATTTTATGTTATTAACGAATGTCGCTACTAAAACTAATAGATATATAAAATGATCAATTATTATATTTTTCAATGATTGTGTTTTTTGATATATGATTGGATTACATTAGATTATTAGGTAGTGTTTGGTATAAAGTTTCTCTGTATATAGTATCTTACAAATTATATAATCAAATTTAGCAAAATAGTATGTTAGTCATATTCTTTTAAATGAGTTGATATTAGGAGGTTGTCCGTAATTTTGGTTGTCTCGAGGCCTGATCATATTGCCTTTGGCTTTTTCCCAAAAACCTCCCTATGCTAAGGCATGTTCTGATTTGTATTGCAACATCGGACACATATCTATCGAATGTTTGAACTGCAAGCATAACCCGAAAGATCGAGTTGGGGGCTCTAGAGTATTATCTTTTAAAAGTTGCATAACCACTTTTATCAACTCAAATAGTTGACTTTTGATGTGATGAGTGCTTGCTTATTTGACCCTACAAGTGTGTCTTCATGCCACTCTTCCTATTATGATAAGTGTTTTGAATCTTTTGCCTCAATTATTTTTAAGTCTTAGATTTGGATGGGGACTTTATTCAGTAATTCCCACCACTTGGTGGATTGATAAGATACCTTTTTATTAGAGACAAACCAATGCTAAAAAAAATTAGAAGTTTGTTGTCACCGATGTCGTGTTGAGGGCAACGAGCACATAGTTTTTTGAATCTCTCCTAATCAGCAGGGAGAGTGTAAGAACTAAAATTTTCATGTATTAATGAAGTTAGGCTATGTGGAAGTTGATCTCTAATATTCTTGTTAAAAGGAAAATTTGACCATAAGGGCGTTGTGGTCAATTTTGTGAAATTTATGCTGTTTAGTTTTATGATTTGTGGTTACAATGTTAATATGTATTTATAAAATATTGGAATTGAGTTTAATATCTATAGAAACTAGAATGGAAAGAATTGATCATAAGTTGGAATTTTTGGTTAAGTATGGAAATCTAATGACCATAACACAACGCATAAAGTGTGCGACTTGATACTTTGGGTATTTTGACGTAAAAGTTAAAGTACGTTGCTATACATGGAATAACGTTTACGCGATGTGTGATGTAGAAAATAGGCAATGATTTAAAAGCTTATTGCTAAATATGGGAAACATTAAGATTCCACATGACGTGTACAAGGATAAACACGTGTCGTGTAGAAAAACATGACGTATACTTAAGACAAACGTGATGCGTCATATGTTTCATCGTAGGACGTTAAATATGGGCATCGTCGAAGACATGATGCATAAAAGGGAAATACACGTCGCGTAGGGAAACACGACACGTGTCTAAGACGAACATGACGCATCACACGTGGGTTATGACATCTATTGTATTTTATTTTTTCCATCTTGAATAGGTTGGGTTGACCTAATGGGTTATCAGTTGATCCATCAATTTAACATATTAGTGGGATATTTACATCCAAAAACCATTTACATTTCCTTGAAGGCTTCTCTCAACACTTCATGTGTGTGTGTGTGTGTGTGTTATTGGCGAGTTTACTATGTATAGTGGTTTTGCTTCATCGATGGTGTTATCAAGGGGATTTTAAGTGCAAGGTTACTACTTCAAGGTATTTACTTAATCAGTAGCCTTTATTTAAGTTGATTCCATCTTATATGGAACATCACATGAACCCTAAATTTTACGGTTTGGATTTTTTTTACGAGATTAGCTTTAGATAATCATTATTAGAGCATGGATTAATATATATTCTCGAACTCAAGTTGTTTATAATTGCAATATATTCATGGGATTAAAAAGCTACAAGTTCTTTATTCACTACAAGGGAACTTCATGTAAGATGATGGTAAATTATGGGAATAGAAACATGATTAATGGTGATTTACAAGTTTTATCATGGATTAACATGAGATTCATATACTAGCATGGTTTGATGTTTAGCACAAGGTTAATGTATCATTGATTCAAGTATCATGGAATAATTTCATCATATTATCATGATAATTAAGGATCTCAAGTATGGGATAAATCATTAGACATTGTGAAAACAATAGTGCAATCCAGGTTGAAAATAATTATGTTTTTTCATGAGTGTACAAAACATAAAGCATATTGATTTTGATTGTCATTTGAAACACCCTCGCTTAAGGCTTTTTATAAAACATCTTTTTAAAACCATAGTTTGCATCATTGTTCAAAAATCATCCTTCATTGAAAACTTTAATTTCAGCGTCTTAAAAAATATTCGAATTTCATTCAAAAACCGTTTTAAAACACATTGGGTTTGTTAAGAAATCATCCAGAGTTCAAGTTGCGGAAAAATCCTTTGGTCTCACTTTAGATAAAACATATTGGTTTATGAAATAGCGAGGTTGTTACAATTCAAATACCATTACACAGCTTGAATGAAACCACACAATCTGTGGCCTTCTAAAACATCTAGCTCCTCTAAAGTCCTCTAAACTCCTCCACCTGAGTACACATCAAAATAAGTTAGGCAATTGAAATGCCTAGTGAGCTTACCTGAGGTTGACTCATTCAGAGTGGGCAGTGAAATACCACACTTGAGACAAACCTCCAAAAATAGTTTTGACACACTCAAAAGTTATATGATTCATCATCTCGAAAGTTATGTATAAATCTCAGTACGTCATAAGGTTTACAAAAATGGATAGTTATGATATGCAATGCAATGCATGATGCTGTTGGATTAGGTGTCTAAGCCATGACTTTATATTCATATTTATCTTGTTAATTGAAGCAAAGTCCATTTGGGTTGCCCTCATAGCTGGAGGTTAGGATAGAGTTCAGTAGAGTAAAATGTTGATTTATTAATTGTTTAATAAATCAATAGAATTAATTAAATGGTTTATTAATATATTTAAGTGTTAATATATTAATTAGAAACTATAATAATTAATTGAGATTTAATCTAGAATTAATTGGATTTAATTTAGTGATTAAATTAATTAATTAAAAGTGCAGGGACTGGTTTGTATTTATTCAATAGTTGAATAACTGGCAAGCCAGTAGCCAGGGGCCAAAGTTGGCGTCAATATGGAGGGAACTCCATAGTTGGCGAAAACCCTAATTAAGGTTTAGAAGCCTTGGTCCAAATGGTCAACAGGCTTGCCCATTAAGGAGGCTCCTCTAGGGTTTCAGCTGTAACCCTTGGAGGCTATAAAAGGAACCTCCTGGCTCCCCTTTTCTGCGCCACTTTTGAACCAACAATACTCTACTGGATTGTCTTCTCCATTGCTTGGGTGTGACACCATTTGAGGCAGGACACTTGTGCTGCTAACTTCAAGGATCATAAGATTAAAAGGTTGGTTATTCTTCATTTGATCTTTAGAAATAATTGTTGGCCTTAGGATTTTAGATTATTACCTTCATAGAAGAAAACATAGATCATCTTAGGGTTGCATGTAAACAATAAGTTATTATTTGTTCATTGATTGCTAGAAAACCCTTCAGTGGTATCAGAGCATAGGCTTGTTTTCTTGTGTTTGATATAAACTGCATGAACTGTTTTGCCAAAAGGGTTTTGTGCGAAAATTAAACCCTTGGAAGGGTCTTGATCGATTTCTAGGCTAGGGTTTCCTAACCCTAGCCGCCACCCTTGGTTCCCCCTTGATTTGCTTGCCTTTTATAAGTATGTTGTTATTTATGGCAATTATTGGATAATTAAATAACTGGAACCCCTTATCTTTGCATGCTGATTTCGTAACCTAGGGATAAGGGTTAGGAAATTAATTTGATTAATTTTTGTGATTACCTTATTAGATTTAATTAGTTTAATTAATTGTTAATTAAAAGATCAATTAAATCAACTTAAAGAATTAATTTAAATTCTCGAAAATTAGATAGAAATTCTCGAAAATTATGAAATAATTAATTCTAAAATATTTTAATAAGATTAAAATATATCTTATTTTAATAAGATTAAAATATATCTTATATATTTATGATTAAAAGTTAATATTTATATATAAGATTAAATGGTTAATCTTACCGTTAGTAGGCCTCATTCACAAAACTGTCCTATAAAGAGGGTATAAGGCGACTGCCTATAAAATGGCAGTCTAATGGGTATCCACTCTTACCCACCGCTTTCCTGGTCAGTCGAGTGTCGTTAGCCGAACGGGTTTGATAGAACCGCTAAGCCTCTTAAAAGTATAATACTGTAATTGAAAGTACTAGAACTTTGAACAAAATCCCAATCTAGTTACTTTAGGTCAAAAATGTGAATTAGTTGCTAATCCATGAAGTTGCACATTGCACTTTGTGAAACATTGGTGGAGCGTGTGTGGTTAACCGGCACACCAATAGGGGTTCACAAAGAGTTGCAATGGGTTTCTCGATTTTGCCATTATTGACGGAGCGTGTGTGCTTAACCGGCACGTCAATTAGAGATGGTAATTAACTTCGAGAGTACCAAGCTAACTTGCATGGTTATTCACACCCGGTTTGTGATCCTCGGTATCCCAGTCATAAACAGTGGGGCACATCTGAGACTAAACATGCCATTGAACAGTTCAATGTGTCTCAACAGATCTAGGAATTTCATAAGATGAAATTGATAAGTGAATTATCTACCTTAATGACCATTATGTTGTGATTACGGCATCCCTCTTCACACCATAGTTGGGGCATTTTGGGTCCTAGCCTTAATAAATAATATATTGGGTAATTATTTAAAAGGATTAATTAAGCTAATAAAATTCTGTTTATTGTAGATGTCTGAACCAAGTGTCTGTTCTCCTCCCTCTCCTCCTTCACCCATTTTTTAGAGCATCAGAAAGCAATTGCTAAATATGGAAAGGCTGACTGGCCTTAACTGTAAGGAATGGCTTCGCAATTGGAGACTGGCTCTCGGCATTGCTGGCAAGCTACATCACACCGAGTATCCGATCCCGGTTCCACCGGAACAAGTCATCATAAAGAGTTCTTATGATGAGCGTAACTTCTTAGTTGAGGAATCCGAAAGGATTCGTGACCTCATGCTATTGACCATTGACCCCGAGTTCCGCAAGGATTTTGAATCCTTGGGGCCATATGAGTTAATGCAAACGGTTGAGGAAAAGTTCCAAAAACCGGTTGAAGAGGAACGAGTTAGGATCTTCAAAAGACTTGGAGAGTGTAAGTTAAAAGAAGGAAGTAGCATCGATTCGCATGTTCTTCAGATTGAAGCGTACATAGGCGAGTTGCACAAACTTGGTTATTCCATGAGTCAGGAGTCGAGTGTTAGCACTCTACTCGCTTCACTGACCAGTAAGTACGATCTGTTCATTCAGACGTATAGAAAGGAAGACCGGAAAAAGAACCTAATGGAAATGCGTCCACTGTTGACTTTATACGAGTCACTCTTGGACAGGCATAGCTCCAATGGTTCAGCTACTTCTGGATTAAGTCCAGTGAATAGACATAGCAAGAAACGATCCAGATCGTCTGGACATGTCTTAAACTGGGAATCCACAAAATCGGATACAGTCGCGGAAAGATTGGAAGACGCTCCAAAGTCAAAAATCTTTTGAAAGCTCAGGTATATCTAAGAACCTCAAAACTCATGTTCCATAATTCTTTGATGCATAATGTGATAGTCACATTTTGGTTTGTATGCAGGGAATCAGTAGGGTACGAGACATTGGCGTATAGGAGCACATTTGGATTGGATTTCCGGCTCATGCAGTTTTGTAGTTTAGTTAGATATTGAAATATTGTTATTGGCTTTTCAGATGCGTATAACATTGTCTATCATATAGTACATTGCTCAAGGATTTTATTTTTAATAAAATTGTCGTTTAATTTCTTTTAACATCTGTTGTCTGAAATTATCCTTGAAATGTTGTACGATTCTGTTGAATGCATGATTGATGATAACTTGAATATTGAATGCATCCAAAGTGTTTGGATCTTAGGAATAGTGTCCCTTATGATTGTTAAGATAAATATTATAAGAATCAATTCAACCAAAGGTCCAGTTGGACAGGACCTTGGAATCACTTGACTTAGAGTCACTTGATGAGTTGAGTTCTTAATGTGTTAAGAAATGAATCAACCAAAGATCCAGTTGGACAGGACTTTGGAATCATTTGACTTAGAGTCAAATGATGATTAAGTTCTTTATAAAGCACATGTGGCAAGAAATGAATCACCCAAAGATCTAGAGGATAGGATTTTGGAATCAGTTGACTTAGAGTCAACTGAAGATTACAAGTCTTGAACAGAATTAACAAAGTCATAAGTTTACATAGAGATGTAAAAGACATTAAGATTAGGAGCAACGGACACATCAGTTGCTGTGTATTGCTCGAATCTCCAAATAGAACACAATTGCTTGTACTTCACAATATTTGTCAGTCGATATGACGAATATGACTTCGCTTATCAGAATAAGCGATTGGATTGAAACCTTGAACAGTTCAAGGACTTCAAAGGAAGTACGAGATCCACAGAACCTGAGTAACAACATAAACTGGGAAAATGTTTCACATTTATTCTCTTCCAAGAACATTAATAGTTATAATGTGTCTTAGGGAAGATGATGGAGCATTGGTCGAAACAGTTCGATCATTGATGTATGAGATACATTGCCAATAAGTTTCCCGTAAATTAAACACTAAACCAGTCAGACCATATATACCATATTCCAACCACATCTTCGACTGAGTAGGTTTTGCAGACACTGTCTGAAATGTAAAGCTGGGATTATCCCACTTGTACATTAAAGGTCCAGGGTCTTGTAGTGTTCGTCCGAACCTCATGACTAGCCTGAACCTAATCAGAAATGTCGTTTCACTGGCCATCCCGCTGTACCTGGAAGAGAAAGAGCTCTTTTAGAAAGAACTCATGTTCTAAGGAAACAGTGGGAGTTGGGACAGTCCTGAATGAGTTCAGGATTAGCCAAGTGAAATAACCTTTAGTCATCACTAGGCTTAGAGCAGAAATCAGATTTTGTTTTAAAATTCTGACATAATCTTCTCTTGACCAGTAGTATTGATCACCGTCATAATTAGTTATGATCCGGGTGACATACCGAATAGTGGTAAAACACTATAGTTGGTACGGATTTACAATCTGACTACTTGGAAGCATTGGTGGGTCCGGTTGCTGCCAATTAAGAGAACCTTAGGACGAGATACAGTCTATGTGACAGTTTGATTGATTTTACAACTGGTCTTAAAACCAGTGAGAGTAATCATCAAAAGAAACCAACATGGACAGAAACGTACCTTCAGAACATCTGGTTGAGTGAGACGATACCCAGAGTCAAGTAATTGATTCCGGGAGAAGCACTCTCAATAGAGGATGAAATCCGAAAGGATACTGCATGGCACATTGTAAGTCGTTAGTGGAGCGCGTGTGGATCACCGGCACACTAATAGGGACTCACAAAGAATATGCCAGTATAAAGGTACGTGGGCCCGGGATTATCCCATGGGCATCTCGCAAGAAAAGATATTCAGATTCTCAAAAATATGCCAAATGATTGGATTTTGAGAAAGGGCTGAAAGATATCCATTAAGATGTCAGAAAGGTTTGGATTCTCAAAATGTGCCATAAGCTCTGGATTTTATGAATAGTCCATAACCGTGTCAAAGCTAGTGGGAGTGTCGCTGTTATCTCTATCTCCATATGTGTGTTACATACTGTTTCTAGGAAACGTCTCTTTTCATTACAAAGTGTAATGACTTGGTGTTAAGAGATGGATCGCTATGAAAGACTTAATAAAGATACGGCATGCTCAGGTGGTTACAAACGTCTATGAGATAGATCGAAACTCTGCCAAAATGATCTTGATGAGATTCAAGATGCATTGCCCTAGGAAATAGTTTTCTGTCATTGCAAAGTGTAATGATTTGGCATGAGAGATATAAAAGGTGCAACATACTCACATAATCCATTAACATATATCATATAGATGATGTCATCAGTATAGACCTGGCCATAGTAAGCATGACCTTGATAAGATTCAAGATGCATGGAAAAGAGTCTCTGAAAGGAAATAGTTATTGAAAATCATGACACAAGGATTATAAGTAATCCTTAGATTCCAAAAGAGTTTGGAATAGGACTGGATCGAATCCAACAAGTTTCTTGGATCGATCAGAAGTGTCATGAACATGTATTGATGACTTAATGCTTAGAGCATAGTGAGTCAGATTCAGGATATGACCTGGCTGGGAATACTTAATGGATTTTGTACATACGTGAGAAATAATTGGAAATGATTAGGGGTGAATGTTGATAACAATTTGAAAAAAGTTTTTAAAATAGGGACTTAATGGTTAAAGAATTTCGTTGGCATTCCGATGGAGCGCGTGTGGCTCACCGGCACATCGTAACACCTCGAAATAGTCTAAGGGTGCAGTCATGTGGACTAAAGATCCCAAGAACCATGGAAAGTCACAATACATAGAATGGAGTTGTTAGTGAGAATGACGGTATGACCAAAATTGAAATATCATCGGAAGGATATCTGATCGGATGAAGTGTATAAATGTATAACATTTGAATACATGGAAAGAGTAAAAGGTCAAGTAGACATAGATACATAACACGAATTAAAAAGTTTAATAGGAATCTAGAAACCGATAATAGTTTTATGTAAAATCCGACTTGGTGATTACCTCGTATAGACTTGGTAATTAGGCAATAGCAGCCACCAGTCAGATTTTAAGTTTCGTCTTTGCATGTTTCACTTCCCGAATAATTTGATTATTCAAAAGTCCACAGTCGCTCATACTTTTCGGGAGTAAGTATGAACGAAGACTGTCGTGAATTGGTTTGTAGATTGTCTAAGGAGTTAGACATTGCAGTAAGACTGCTACAACGTTCATGAGTACTTAGAAATAGAGATTTGAGTATTGGATAAACCCGCGCTCAATAAATTGCTTCATGGATTACATCACGAGCAATGTTGAGACGATAATATCGTATGATCTTGAAGCGGAGACATATGAGTTGAAATTTACGAGTCGGTTGTGCATTGATAATGCGAAAATGCATCGGTAACTCGATGTTACAAAACGCATTGTTGTGTACGATTTGATAAGTAAAAGACATAATCATATGAGTCGAAGCTTATTCGTTCCTTGACCTGATGGGAAACAGATATCTGTAGGCCGCTCGATGATTTTGAAGTTGACTAAAGTGCTGGCCAGCCTGGACTAAATTGATGTGTTCAATTAGAAGTCTGGAAGTCATAAGCAGAATCGAAAATCGGGAAACAGAGTATCGGACAGAGATTGATCTCAATCCATGTCTCATGTCTGAAAATATCTTGTTGGACGAAGGATCATATGATCACTTATCTATGGACAGAACTGACTGGGTCAGAGTTCGGCAGCAGTTTCTTGGAAGCTGTTGGATTAAGTGTCTAAGCCATGACTTTATATTCATATTTATCTTGTTAATTGAAGCAAAGTCCATTTGGGTTGCCCTCATAGCTGGAGGTTAGGATAGAGTTCAGTAGAGTAAAAGGTTGATTTTTTAATTGTTTAATAAATCAATAGAATTAATTAAATGGTTTATTAATATATTTAAGTGTTAATATATTAATTAGAAACTATAATAATTAATTGAGATTTAATCTAGAATTAATTGGATTTAATTTAGTGATTAAATTAATTAATTAAAAGTACAGGGACTGGTTTGTATTTATTCAATAGTTGAATAACTAGCAAGCCAGTAGCAGTGGTTCCAAAACCACCCACCTCCTTCTCGCTCTAGTTCGCGATTATCCCAAGAGCCACCGCTGATACACAGTGGGCGGAGCTCCCAGCGGAACGAACTCCCTTTCCCGACTACTACCGGTTCCAGCTGCTCCATTTCTCCGGCGAATGCGAACCAGCCCTCGCACGAGCTTTATTCCCCGACCACCGTTCTTCTCATGACACCATCGTAACCTTCGACGGTGTGAACCAAACTCGCCCGATCTCTACTCCAACTTCCAGACACGCACACACACACGGGAGTATAAACACTCGAGTTAGATGCTTCCCTCCTCCCCGAGGTTAACCCACGACTGCCCCTCTCTCATCTCCTTGAAATCTCGCCTCCTGCACTCCGCTACACTCGTTTCTCCAAGTTCAATGGAAGCTGGCCATCTTAGAGATGGTCTCCAATACCGGAAACAACTTAACAGCGACCATCGCCGGAGCTTGCTGCTTCCACCCAAAGACTCGCCGGAAACGATACTCTTCCCCTTCACTCCCGCTAACTTTCTCTCTGGCATCCCTTCTTCCTCTCATCGTGGTCGTGGTGTGTCTGTTTATGTAGATGAAGGCTTCAGCACGATTAAAACTTGATTCCCCATTTGTCACTTTAGGCTGTATGACTTTCAAATAATACAATTTAAGTCCTTCTAAAGCCTCATAATTCCATAACCCCCCATCAGTCATGATGCTATTTAAATTAAATGACTAGTTATATTTAATAAATAAAATCAATTACTAGAATACACATATTTTTATTTATAAAATTACTAGATTTGCCCTTCTGAATATTACACATAAGAACTTGTTGTATGTGTTCTCATTAAATCGTTTATTTATTTTTAAACAAATCTCATTTTAAATGAAATGACAACTAATCACTTTTAAAGCAAATTCTATTTAAAACAATTGATTCATATTTATAGAATTATTAGATCACTCTTAAAACTTATAACAAAATATCAATATGATACTTGTATACCTACTTATTTTAAATAGGTATGGGGAAAATGTGTATTTGCATCGACTATAAATATTAACAGAGAGACTTATGAAACATTGAAAATTTCTAGTAAATAATTTATTTATTTATTTTCCAAAACAAATTTTATTTTGTCGATTTAAGTCCAAAACTCTTAGGCCTAAAACGCGGATGTTACATCATTTCACTCATCATCATTTAAAACTCATAACCATCTTGCTTCTATACGTTCCATCAACTCTGTAGATTGTTGATATTTTCACAAAGGCTCAATCGACATCTCAATTTGACTTTTTTTCTAATATACTCAAAATGTTTATTGCTATCGCATTGTGAGTTTGAAGGGAGAAGTTAGCATAATAAATTCAAGGGTTGTTTTTGTAATGGCATTTTGCCATTTAGCTAGGTTAATCCTACATAACTTTCATATTTATAGTTTTTTCTTTTTAGTGTAATTTACTTTTTCTCTTCATGAATAAACCCTAACCGTTTCTCTCAAGGATTTAGTGAAAAATATTATAAAATCACAACATTTATGTCATATACTTAGACCAAGTGGCGTGGTCTTCCTACACTCCCCACACTCTTCTTATTTTTCTGTCACCTAAGTGTCATGTTATTTTCACCTCAATCTGCCTTTATTTTCTGCACCTAAGAAATGGTCTCTCTAACACCCCATCACTATATATATAAATATATATATATATATATATATATATATATATATATATATATATATATATATATATATAGGATAAATTCGGTTACATGAATCGTAATATACTACAGCTACGCTAGGTACATTAGGCTAACTAACAGTTCTTCGTTCGCCAACCCTTCTCCAAGGAGACTGCATAGAGACTAGACCCACACGCGCAACCAGCAAACCTCGGTGCAAGCACACGCCCCACCCCGTAAGTGAAGTCCTGCAGGCAACTGACTGGGGGAAAACCAGCCCCGGGTACACACTAAACCGGCTAGCACGGAGGCCACAAGCACTGGCGTAATATCTTTGCCAAACTTGCGCGAGAATGGTTTCGAACCCACAACCTCCCAAAAGGGAGGCATGGTGCCTAGCCATCTCAACCACCGCTTCGTGTTATATATATATATATATATATATATATATATATATATATATATATATATATATATATATATATATATATATATATATATATATAATTTTACAAATACTCATAATATATATTTATCCAGTACTCACAAAACATGAAATTAAAAAATAGGCGATTTTATTCTTTAAAAATCAGATATTTACTTGAAAACGAATTCCATTATTTAAGAATAAAATTTTATTCTTTAAGAAACCTCCCAAAAGGGAGGCATGGTGCCTAGCCATCTCAACCACCACTTCGTGTTATATATATATATATATATATATATATATATATATATATATATATATATATATATATATATATATATATATATATATATATAATTTTACAAATACTCATAATATATATTTATCCAGTTCTCACAAAACATGAAATTAAAAAATAGGCGATTTTATTCTTTAAAAATCAGATATTTACTTGAAAACGAATTCCATTATTTAAGAATAAAATTTTATTCTTTAAGAATGCATTAATTGATAGATGTTTTGAACTACAACCATAGAACTAGTGGCATACATTAAATATATTTCATTCTCTAAGTATGAAATACAAAAGGGCATCCGATGATTCATGACTATAGTATAAGTGATATCGTATAAAGTATACATATTTTATTCGGGATATCAAGGTACTAATGGATTTTACGCTAAAAAGTGAGATAAATAGTACTTAATGGTTAAAAATATGCATTTCATGGTTCATGTGCATTTTGGAGCAAAAGGAGGTGAAAATAGATTTTCTGCATGATTTACGCGACGTGTTCCAAAACGCCACGAGCCACGTGGCTAAGTCCATCATGACGCGTCCATCCACTTTAACGTGAAGCGCTCGTGATGGAGTATAACGACAAGGATGTGAGGAGATAATGATGAATTGCAGACTGTGTGACCATTGCGACGTGTCGGAGAGCCCAATGCGACATGATCCCGAGTCAGCAGGAATCCTTTATATACGAATTCAGATGCGATTTTTGGAGGATTTATTTTAGTTTTATACATACCTAGACCAAGAGAATACCCTAGGATATTTTTTGAAGAGTCTACTGAGTGGTTGGGAGTCCGCAAGGCTGACATAGAGCATGATTCTGGAGGATTTGAAGTAAAAGCATTAGGTTTTGTAGTTTTGTTGGTTTACTATCTATATTTAGCATATATTACTGTTTCCTTCTGCATTTTATTTTCAAATTTGGAATTCACAATTCTATTGTTTTTATTTGATTTTGAATAAACCATAACTTTTCGCATTGATTGATATTTTGTTATTAAAAGTTATTTATTTATCTTGCTAGTTTAATCAAAGAACATTATATGCTAAAGTTTAAAACTTTATTATTCTATTGCTGAGTTTATGCAATTTAGAGGACCAATCTTATTGTGTAGCTTGAATCATGACTCTACTATATCTATTAGGAATGAACGGCCATTGGGATTAATTATCTGATTAAATATACTTGATATGAACTTAATGACCGGTAATAAGGATAACTAATTAACAAGACCATTTTGGTTAGGAATCACTAGAATCAGAAGGATTAGTAAGCGGACCAAGCGAACTAATCAACTTAGGAATTAGTGAACAACAGTTTAATAACCATTGCACTTAATAGAAATCGATCATAATTGCGGGGTGGAATTAAGTTTAAATAAAAATACATTCAAAACTGTTTTCCAAATCCGTTTTCCATTTTCCATTTCCCTTTTTAGTTGCTTTCACATTTTATAACTCTTTTTTTATTTTCTGCTTTTAGTATTAACTAGTAATTAAACAAGCTAAATATGTTTCATACTCGTTCCCTGAAAGTTCGACACCCTTTCTTAACATACTATACTGCTACACGATTAGGTACACTGCGTAGTATGTATCGGTCCTTAGTTTAGTAAGATCGTTTATAAATGTTTTGGTGTTACACATCAGTTTTTGGCATCTGCCAGAGATTGGTCACACACAAACTGTTGGGGCGTCACACCCAACAAATGAAGATGGTGTAAATAATGATGGTATGAAGAACTGCTCAGATGCACTAAATATGCAGTAAAAGGTAATAAGGTTTGATCCACAGGAACAAGGGTCTAAAGTTATACCAATTCTTATACAAGACACGAAGTTACAATAAGGGGTGAGTTTGAAAAATAGACAATGAGAGATAAAAGCAGGCAATTAAATTAGAGGGAAATTCAATGTCAACAATGGTTCTATTTTGTTTCACACACGTAATAATGGGATTTAATCGAGAATTGATGTTATGTGGAGTCCTATCTAAGTTGGTACTTGAAAGTACTAACAAGCTCTACTTACCATCCACCACATTGTTTAATCAAAAGACACTCTTTGAATTAAACCTAACATTTCTAATCAAAACCTAAACAAGCTCTTATATTAAAATTGAAAGATGCATTAAAGTTTTATATGGACATTCCCAACAACGCTCAATACTTATCACAAGCTTGGAATTGTAAAAGCGTATGATTTAGGTTACAATAAAGTTAATCATGATAGAGGCAAACTCCAGTGGCGTTACTTAAATTTAATACACAAAACAATTACGGATTCTATGAATTGATTAACAGTTATGAAACAAACCCTAATTTAAGCGGCCAACATGAACCGAAGCAAGAATCATGTAGTAAATTATGCATGAAACCTAAATCACTAGATAAAAACAAGAAAAAACATCAAGTCATATGATTAAATCACCAATTACAAATGTTTAACATAACCGGAACGAGATTGGGGTCTAGTCACACATGGCTAGACTAAACCCCAAGAATAAATGTAACTAGTTGTTGTCAAAGTACCACTTACAAACGATCAAAATCTGTCAAAATAATGTTTCCAAATGTTTTCTGGAAAGCATATCTAGTATGAATCGTCTCTGACCTCCTTTAAATGCGTCATCTCCCTAAAATAACCCCCTTTGGCCTTTCAAATTGTGAAAAATAAACTGCTGAAAAACAGTTTCTTACTCGTCACACGGCTCGTGTAAAATCACACGTGTTGTGTGTTTTGACATGACGATAAGGGGGGCCTTCTGCCACAACCCGTGTGGAAATCACACAGGCCACACGGGCTGTATGTCTAAAAAAAACTGAAGAGGAATCTTCTGCCACAACCCGTGTCAAATTCACACGGACCATGTGTATCGATGTGTTGGAGAGGGGTATTCGCTTGCCACGACCCGTGGAGAAATCACACAGGTCGTGTGTTTTGCTGGCTCCAGTTTTCTTCGTCCTCCTTTGCTCTAGCGGCTCCTGAACACTTCCCACAACTTCCTAATTGCTCCAAAAGTTCCAATCTCCTTGCCATTTTCGTTCCATGCATCATTTGCTCAACTCCACCTGTAAAAACACAAACAACCCCTAAAAGAAAACTTGTCCGTGATATATACATGAATATGCATAAAATTAACTAAAATGATAAACAAAAAAGTGGTCCAAAAACGGTGCATAAAATGCATCCATCACGAACAGATCAAGTGGGGCCATTGTTGGGGAACGACTTCAAACAGTTTAGTCTATTTAATTACTATTTTATTTTTTTTTATGTTTTCTTATTTTCTTAGGTTTTTCTGTTCTGTTTCCGGCAACACGTCATATCAAATAGAATCATTGTCGAGGAACGGGTTCAAAAAGTTTGGATTATTTAATTATTGGTTTTCAGTTTCGTGTTTTCTTATTTTCTCATGTTCTTAATGTTAATAATTTTTATTTGTTTTTCAATGTAATACTGCTTCTGGTTGTTTAGATTTTATAGGATTTCGGCCTTAGTTGCACTGGGGGTTGGCAACACACGAGTGTGGTGTGATTCCCATAAGAAGCGAGAGTGAGGAACTCAAGATGTTGACTATTTAAGAATGAGAGAGCACAGGGAAGGATACAAGGGAAGTATTTAGCCAAAACAAGTCAAGTCCAATACATATTGCGTAAAAGAAACTTCATTGCTTATTTTACGCGACGCATGCGAGGGCCCTACATGCCGTGTAAAAACCGTTGCATAGCTGAAGAAACACATCTAATTGAAGAACGCAACGGGTACTTGGCCCGTTCGCAACGCATTGATAATTTAAACAATGACTTGGAGGATCTTTAATTATTTTACGTGACATATCCACTACCTTGACGTGCTGCGTAATGTCATTCTCACTCATCCGTTGTATTTCATTGAAGATAATGATATGCTACATTCAAACAACACTATGTTCCTCTGCCTTGAGATTTATGATCTTTTTGCCTTCTGTAGGCGACATATGTTATTAGCTGGGTCCATTTCTGAGTACGACACTTGAGCTGTATTGTACGACTATGTGATTCCTCAAATGCATAGTCATTATTTTTTGATGTGCCTACTTTTACATCGAAGTTTGAAACATTCTAGCCAATGAGTACTTGGTTAAGAACAACAAAAAGTTTCATATTTCATTGCCCACATCAGATGCCAACCTTCTCCATTTGATACCCCAAGGGAGTCTATTCCCTTTTTCTCCCTTTATTTTTGTTTTAATTATTTAAGCATGCAATGGGGACATTGTATGATCTAAGTGTGGGGTATGAGGTCGAAAAATCACACATCAAGCATCTAGGTTTATTTAGCTAATTTTAAAAATTTTACTTTAACATTATTCCTAAATAAAAATTTTACTATAAATGTATAAAAAATAATGCTATAGAAATGGGTACTTAGGTTATATTTAGCTTTCATATATAGTAACTGTAGCGGATCATCGTTCCTAGTAGATTTTTGACTAGTAAGTTAGCAGATTGTTAGTGTGTTAGTTACAACATGGTTTAGCATTGTTGATGAAATAAACTCTTGAAAACTTATTAGTACATTGTATTCTCACCAATATCATTTTAGTTGTAAACATAGCTAAGTCCTAGTCAAAATAGATTGAGTTAGATTTCCAAGATTTCAAACTTATGGGTTTATGTTATTACTGAATGGAGGAAAATCCCCAATAAAATAAATGAATACATGCTTAAACGAGAAAAATCTCGAGAAATTAATAATAAAGTGCTAAAGTGTTATGTCAAGTACGAAAAGTGTACTAGAAGATTGAGACTCAATAAGGGAGTTCAATTTGTTGCGTTTTATAGCTCTGATTAATAGATATGTAAAGGGTGTTCCACACTTAATCACCTAAGGTCAACTGGCTTGGGATGAATTTTTTTAATGTTCATTACACGGGCTATAAATGTTAGTCATGAAATTCCCTTAGTGACCTATGGAATTTGAATGAGTAGACTTTATACAATCTTGAGTTGAAAATTTGTAATCAAGAGCTCCATAGAAAGTCACGAGTTTCAATGGTACGAGAGAATCAAAGTATTAAATAAATTTGGTAATAATCAGTGCATCATAAGTACTTTTCACAAAAAAATTTCACGATTGCATAAGGTATTGGAAGCAAAATGAAAAATAATAAGAATAACAATACGATAAAGAGCTAAATAGTATAATCAAACAAACAAATATATGCAAAAGTTTTTATAGATTGTGTGGACAAGGGTAATCTTGGAAATTTGTGATAAGTCTTGATGCTAGGAGATTTTTTATGGGTATATTTATATGGAATCAGAAAATGAGTAGTTGGCACACTAGCGATTTATTGCTTATGGGAAGGAGATCTAGTTGGGGCATGAACATTTTAAATGGATCTATACACAGATATGTATATGATTCTAGGTGTAGCTTATGTATTTATGTTTATTTATTATTTCGGATATCTGTAAAGGTATTGGAATATGTTAATGTAATGGTTTTAAGGGCTGAAAAACTCTAGTTTGTTTTAAGGCAAGTAAAAGCCAGTGTGGGGTATTTTGATAAAGCATAAATTATACATATTTTATACTCGATATCAGGGTACTAGTAGATATATTTTAGGCTAAAAAATGAGATAAATGGTACTTAATGGTTAAAAATATACATGTTAGGGTTCATGGGAATTTTGGAACAAAAGGAGCTAAAAATAGATTTTCTGCATGATTTACGCGACGTGTCCCAAAACACCATGAGTCGTGTGGCTGATACCATCGCAAGACGTTCATCTACTCTAAATGACGTGACCATGATGGATGATAACGATAAGAATGTGAGGGGATAATGATGAAGCATCAGAGATAAAAATGAATCGCGAAAATGTGATCATCGCGATGTGTCGGAGAGCCCAACACGACGCGATCTTGAGTCACTAGAAAACCTTTATATACGACTTCATATGCAATTTTTGTAGGATTTTTTAGTTTTATACATACCTAGACCGAGAGAAAACTTGAAGCAAAAGCGTTAGGTTTTGTAGTTTTGTTGCTTTACTATCTATATTTAGCTTACATTATTGTTTCCTTTTGCATTTTATTTTCAGATATGGAATTAACAATTCTATTGTTTGACTTTGACTTTGAATAAACCATGTTTTTTGAATTGATTGATATTTGGTTATTAAAAGTTATTTATTTTATCTTGCTAGTTTAATCAAAGAACCTAAATCTTATGTGCTAAAGTTTAAAACTTTATTATTTTATCACCGAGTTTATGCAATTTAAAGGACCAATATGATTATGTAGCTTGAATCATGACTGTACTATGCCTATTATGCAGGAATGATTAGATATTACCAAATCTTAGGGTTAGAAAAATAAAGTAACGAACTTTAATGTGTAACGAACTTTAGAATCATTAAGATTAGTGAATGGATCAAGGAACGTAATCAACTTAGGAATCATTGAACAATAGGTTAATAATCATTGCACTTAATAAAAATTGATCATAAATTGTGAGGTGGAATCAAGTTTAAATAAGAGACCTTTAGAACTATTTTCGAAATCAATGTTCCATTTTTGTTTCCCTTTTTAATTGCTTTTGCATTTTAGAATTCACATTTTCATTTTCTAATTACAGTATTAACGAGTAATCAAATAAGCTAAATATGTTTCGTACACATTCCCCAAGAGTTCGAAACCATTTCTTACCATACTATACTACTACATGATTAAGTACACTCCCTAGTGTGTCATGGTCCTTAGTTTAGTAAGATCGATTTATAAATGTTTTGGTATTACGCTTCAGTTTTTGGCACCTGCTAGAGATTGGTCACAACAAACATATCAATAACATATTCTATGAGAATGCATGCAAACATTCTTAAAATTATGTGATAATGACATTTTTAGAGAATAATTGCATTGGAATTGAACTCTATGGCTTCTTCTCATAAGGTATTGCTCATCGTCATCTCCAAGTGCTACTGATCATTGTATTCACACCAAAAAGATACAATCATCGATTTTTGACTAGATCGAGAAAACTGGGAGAGACACGACATGATACGAGGGTGTGTTCATTCCCTTGGCACACTCGGTTATTTGGATCTGATCAAACAAAGAAAATAGAGAGTTATAGAAAAATAAATACCACTATTCGTTAAGTGTTAGTTGTACTCGATGATTGATAACAAAGAGAATAAGAGGATACACCAGTCGATCATCTTCTTTGATGAGGTTGATCTGTGTTGTTGCTTATTTTCTGGCAGGCTACGACAACTCATAAAGAGAGAGTAACTAGGGCGACGTAGAGATCAGGGGAAGAGGACAAACAAGCCCCTAAAAAGGCGATGAAATCTTCCAAAAAATGAGAACGTGATATAAACTCACTTCCAAAATTATATGCTTTTAAGTAGGGATATTTTAGTAAATTGATTGATTGAAATTGTAATCATATTATACAATCTGACTAATTTGCCCCTAGATAACGATTGATCTAGAATTGGTCATACGTTCACACAATATGTATGCTTTATATATAAAGCTATATCTTATTATATGGCCACAACAATATCATTGAGAACCAACCAACATCTTACCAACCGTACCAATAAAATTGGTAGCCAACATGTTTGGTAGCCAATATGTTTGGCCGGTAATACCATACCAATTAGGCAATATCGGTACGGTAACAATATAAAAATTTGAATACCACGGTTGTACTGTACCAACCAATTCTAGTGTAAGAGTTCTCACGTTCTCATGAAAAAAGGTTGTCAAACGATCCTATCTCTCTCTTTCTCTCTCTCTCTATATATATATATATATATATATATATATATATATATATATATATATATATATATGTGTGTGTGTGTGTGAGTGTGTGTGTGTGTCAATTTCAATTCTAATATGTTTTATGCAACTATGAACTAAATAACCTAAGTTCACATGCAACCTATGAGGATCTAAGTTTTATTCTAATTAAACATATAACAAAATCCTAAAGGCCCAGAAAAATAAACTAAAAGAAGAAAATAGAAAAACTAACCTTTTAGCGTTTCTTGGAAGCGGAGCAACAAAATTATCTTGCCTCAAACGCAGTCACACCCAGCCAGGAGGTCTTCGAAAATCCAGAGAGAGACAGAGGGAAAAATGGCGCAGACAAATGAGGGTTAGAGGCTCCCTATTTATAGCCTCCAGCAGATAACCAGATAAGCGTTAGAGATAAACCTTTTTGAATTCAAATAAGATAAGTCTTTATCTTACAACTCAAACTCTTATTTATCTACATCTTAAAATCGAATATATATATATATATATATATATATATATATATATATATATATATATATATATATATATATATATATATATATATATATATATATATATATATATATATATATATATATATATATATATAATTTTTGCTAGTTTCTGGCCTGCCAAAATTGTCACTCACTCAACTATTGAGTAATTACAATTTCAGTCCCTGCACCTTTAATTAATTAATTTAATCACCAAATTAATTCCAATTAATTTCTAATTAATTAATATAGTTTCTAATTAATATATTATCACTTTAATATATTAATAAACCATATATTTAATTTCTATTGATTTATTAATCAGATAATAAATCAATCTTTCTCTCTACCGAACTTTCTACCAAACCTCCTGCTATGAGGGCAACCCAAATGGACTATGCTACTATTAATTAAATAAATACTAATTATTAGTCATGGCTTAGACACCTAATCCAACAGTCTCCCACTTGGATAAGTCTATGACTATAATTACCAATTTAGCCTCTAATTAATTAGCAACTGTAGCTTCCTAGAAACCGCTGCTGAACTCTGACCTAGTCAGTTCTGTCTATAGATAAGTGATCAGATGATCCTTCGTCCAACAAGATATTTTCAGACTCAGGACATGGATTAAGATCAATCCTGGTCTGATTCTCTGTTTCCCGATTTCTGATTTACATATGACTTTAAGACTACCAATTGAGCATATCAATTTAGTCCTGGTTGGCCAACCCTTTTAGTCAACTTCAAAATCATCGAGAGGCCTACAGATATCTGTTTCCCGACAGGGTCAAGGGACGAATAAGCTTTGACTCATATACTTATGTCTTTTACTAGTCAAATCATTCACAACAACACATTTTATAATATCGTGTTACCGATGCGTTTTCTTATTGTCAATGAACAACTGCTTGGTAAAACATAACTTATATGTCTCTACTTAAAGATCAAAAGATATTATCGTCTCAACATTGCTCGTGATGTAATCCATGAAGCAATCTGTTGAGCGTGGGTTTATCCAATACTTAAATCTCTATTTCTAAGTACTCATGAATATTGCACCAATCATATTGCTATGTCTAACTCCTTAGACAATCTACGAAACAATTCATGACAGCCTTCATTCATACTTACTCCCTAAAAGTATGAGTGATTGTGGACATTTGAATAATATAAAATTGCTCAGGAAGTAAACATGCAAAAAATGAAACACAATAATAAACAATCGACAAAAGGCAGTATCATATACTCATCAACAAAACTATATTATTAAATCACCAAAGTCAATTACATTTATATTGTAATAAGTTTCAAATTCTATCTAATTACAAAAACTAATACCATCTCTTAATCCTATGCGCCGCGCATGCTGATTATGCTTAATCCCACTCAGAGCCTTTGTCAAGGGGTCTGTAGGATTATCTTATGATGATACCCTCTTCACAAGGAGGTGACCTTCTTCTACTCTATGTCTTATGTAGTGGTACTTTCTGTCGATGTGTCTGGACTTTCCATGATCTCTTGGTTTCTTCGTCAAAGCAACCGCTCCTTCGTTATCACAGAATAGCTCCATGGGCTCCTGAATACTCGGGACTACTCCAAGGTCACCGATAAAGTTCTTCAGCCAAGCCGCTTCCTTTGTCGCTTCTCTTGCTGCTATGTACTCTGATTCACAAGCAGAATCAGCCACCGTCTCTTGCTTGGAACTTTTCCAAGTCACTGCTCCCCCATTCAAAAGAAAAACCCAGCCTGACTGAGACCGACCATTGTCTCTATCTGTCTGAAAGCTGGCATCTGTATACCCGTCAACTCTCAAGGTATCACTGCCACCAAGGATTAAAACAAAATTCTTAGTCCTTTGCAGATACTTGAGTATGTTCTTGACAGCTGTCCAATGTGCCCTTCCATGGTTTCCCTGGTACCGACTAACCATGCTCAAGGCAAAGGCCACGTCAGGTCGAGTACATGTCATAGCATACATGATCGACCCCATAGCCGAAGCGTAAGGTACCCGACTCATGTCAGCTATCTCCTCGTTTGTACTCGGACTTTGAGTCTTACTCAATTTGGCATTACATTGGATATGTAGCTCTCCCTTCTTGGAATTTTCCATATTAAACCTCTTTAGTACCTTTTCCAAGTATGTACCCTGACTGAGTCCAATCAGTATCTTCTTCCTATCTCTCAATATTCTTATCCCGAGAATATAGGCAGCCTCTCCTAGATCTTTCATGGCGAAACACTTCCCAAGCCAAGACTTGACATCTTGCAAGGTTGGAATGTCGTTTCCCATGAGCAGTATGTCATCAACATACAACACCAGAAAGGTTACTATACTCCCACTAGCCTAGACATATACGCAGGACTCATCCTCGCTTCTAGAGAAACCAAACTCTTTGACTTTCTCATGGAAACAAAGATTCCAGCTGCGAGAAGCTTGTTTCAGTCCATAGATTGATTTCTCAAGCTTACACACCTTATTAGGATACTTTGCATCGACAAAACCCTCTGACTGATTCATGTAAACATCCTCAGTCAACTTCCCATTAAGGAAAGCGGTTTTGACGTCCGTCTGCCAAATTTCATAATCATGAAATGCAGCTATGGCTAATATAATCCTAATAGACTTTATCTTGGCCACTGGTGAAAAGGTCTCATCATAGTCAATCCCTGGGGTTTGAGTAAATCCCTTCGCAACCAGTCTTGCCTTGAAAGTGTGTACCTTTCCATCCATGTCGGTCTTCTTCTTGAAGATCCACTTGCACCCGACTGTCTTTCGACCCGGTACATTGTCAACCAAGTTCCAAACTTGATTCTCATACATGGACTTGATCTCGCTGTCCATTGGCTCTTTCCATTTGGCAGACTCAGGGACCGTCACCGCTTCCCGGTAGTTAGCTGGCTCATCCAGATTTGTCAGTGTCCTATCACTGATAAACGTGTCCCCATACGTAGTTATATGGAATCCATAAAACTCGGGTGGCATGCTAACTCTACTAGAACGCCTAAGAGGTAAGGATATATCAGTCGGACCAACAGGAACTTCTTCCTCTTGTTGGTTGCTAGTTTCCCCTAAGGTTGCATTATCTGGTATCTCTTAAATTTCTTCAAGATCAATGGTACTCCCACTGTCCTATTTGAATATGAGTTCTCTCTCTCGAAAGACTCCTCGTCTAGCTACAAAGAGACCACGTCCTCGCTTGGTCTGTAGAACAAGTATCCAAAAGACTGTTTGGGGTATCCAATGAAGATACACCTCTCGTTTCTCTCTGCGAGTTTGTCGTGAGTCTCTCGTCTAACGAAATCCTCACAACCCCAGACTTTTATATGTGCTAACGAGGGAACTTTGTACGTCCACATCTCATGAGGTGTTTTAGCAACCTTCTTAGTTGGGACAAGATTGAGGATGTGGGCGGCAGTCTCTAAGGCATACCCCTAGAAGTGGATGGGAAGTGAAACTCGACTCATCATGGAACGAACCATGTCCAACAGGGTTCGGTTACGCCTCTCAGCAACACCGTTCAACTGTGGTGTCCGAGGAGGTGATAACTATGAAACTATTCCACATTCCTTTAGATAGTCTAGGAACTCGATACTAAGATACTCTCCGCCTCTATCGGACCTGAGCATCTTGATCTTCCTGCCCTATTGATTCTCAACTTCATTTTTGAATTCTTTGAACTTTTCAAAGTTGTCTGACTTATGCTTGATTAAGTAGATATACTCGTATCTACTATAATCGTTAGTGAAGGTCACGTAGAACCGCGTGCCATCTTTTGTGGTTGATCTAAAGGGACCACACACATCTGTGTGTATGATGTCTAACAGAACTTCATCTCTTTCAAAGGACCCTTTGAATGGTGACTTAGTCATCTTGCCCAAAAGACAAGATTCGCGTACATCATCCGATTTGAGGTCGAATGATTCCAACACTCCATCCTTTTGGAGTTGGGCGATGCGTTTCTTGTTAATGTGCCCAAGACGACAGTGCCACAAGCACGCCTTTTCTACACCACTAGAAGAATCAATATAATTTACACTATGTCCTAAATTGTCAACACATTGTATCGTTTCATACACACCATCACAAGGTAAAGCAGTAAAAATAGAAGTACCATTTTGAAAAACAGAAATAGAACCATTTATATTATCAAAAGAAAATTGCAAACCTTGTCTAAACAATGCATGAAAGGAAATAATGTTTCTTGCCATTTCTGGCGAATAGCAACAATTCAAAAGTTCTAAACAAACACCACTACTAGGCACTAAACTATAAATTCTGATCTTAGTAACAGGCGACGATCTCCTATTGCCCATGATCAGGTTGAGTCTACCGTGCTCCACCTCCCTGTTTTCCTTTAGGCCCTGCAAATCAGAACAAATGTGAAAACCACATCCTGTATCAAGGACCCAAGAATTGGAAGATGGTGAGTTTTTAGAGATAGTGAATATACCTGCTGAAGACGGCTTCACTTTGCCATCTTTCAAATCTTGCAAGTATCGCGGGCAGCTTCTCTTCCAATGGCCCTTTTCCTTGCAGTAGAAGCAGTCAGCTTCTTTGGGGTTGGCATTGTGAGGAACGCAAGAAGCCTTGGGTCTCGAGCCACTGCTGGATGACCCAACATGGACCTTTTCCCTCCAATTCTGATTGGGAGGGCCCTTTCTCTTCTTCCCCTTTCCACCACCAATTGCCAAGACGGGCTGGCTAACTGAGGGTACACTTTTACCCTTCATCCCGTCTTCAGCAGTACGGAGCATGCGATGCAACTCAGCCAAGGTGGCCTGAGAGTTGTTCAGATGATACGCCAGTGTGAACTGGTCATATGAACTAGGTAAGGAATTCAGCACTATGTCTACGGCTAAATCATCATGGACTGGCATCTCAAGCTTCCTAAGCCTCTCTACGTATCCTTGCATCCTTTGCACGTGGCTGCAGATGGACTCTCCATCTCTAGGCTTCCCATTGGTGAAGGCTTTGACCACCTCGCGCCTCTCGATGCGCTCCTGCTTGCGGAACTTTTCCGCGAGCTCTTTGTGCATCTCATAAGGCCAGTAGTCTTCATAAATTCTCTACAATTCTGGGTTCAGAGTAGCTATCATGATGCAAGCCACTTTGGTTGCATCATCAAAATGTTTTGTGTATTGGGCGATTTCTTCGGGAGTAGCAGTATCGGGATCAATTTCAACAAGCTCGGTTTCCAGAACATACTCTTTATGTTCAAACCTTAGAGCCATCTTGATGTTACGGATCCAGTCATTGTAGTTGGTACCGTCCAACGTAACTTTGGAGCACAATGACAAGATAGAGGTAACATTGGAGTTAGTGTGGGGGGCGGATTGATCAGCAGAAGACATCTATAAAAGAAGGCAGTTTTAATTAGATATATATAATAATCCTTATAATAACCCAATAATAATTATAAGGCTAGGATCCTACAATAACAATTTACAATCTCGAAGAGGGATGCCGTAATCAATATTGTAAATTTTATAAGGTAGGCGAATGATGATTCAGCCAATTCCACCGCGGAAAGATAATCTTATTAAAATGGAATTCCTAGTTTCTTTTGAGATTTATTGAACTGTTCAATAGCATGTTTAATCTCGGATGTGCCCCACTGTTTGTGACCTCTAATTGATGTGCCGGTAAACCATACACGCTCCATCAACAATGAAAACACCCGAGAAACCCATTGCAACTCTTTATGAACCCCAATTGGCGTGCCGGTAAACCACACACGCTCTACCAATGTTTCATAAAGTGCAATGCGCAATTTCATGGGTTAGCACCAATTCACTTTGAATAATATCATTATACTTTTAATGAGATTCGGCAGTCCTATCAAACACGTTCGGCTAACGACCCTCCACTGATCAGACGAGCAGTGGGTGAGAGTGTTCACCCATTAGACCGCCATTTTATAGCCAGTCTCCTTATACCTACTTTATAGACCAGCTTCGTGAATGAGGCCTACTATTGATTTGACTAACCATTAAGCTCTTATACATATAATATTAACTTTTAATTATAATATATATAAGATGAATTTTAAACCTTTTAAAATGTTTTTTAGTTTATCTTTTAATTTATTGGAATTTAAACTATTAAATTTAAAATTAAATTAAACCTTTAAAAATCGATTTAATTATCTCTTAATTAACCAATTAATTAAATTAATTAAATTTGATATTTTAAACCTTTTAAAATATTTTAGGATTTATCTTTTAACTTTTTTGCCAATTTAAAACAATTAAACTAAATTAAATTAAATCCTTGAATTATCTTTTAATTACCAATTAATTAAATTAATTCAAATGTAGATAGGTTTTACCAAATTAATCAAATTAATTTAAACCTATCTTAAACCCCCTAATTTTCGATTTCAAATAATGGGTTTAAGGTTATCCATTTAATTAATCAAATTAAAGTTACCAAAAATAGAATACCTTCTAAAAACCCTAATAGAAATCGCCAACTAGGAGGGGAGGTGCTAGGGTTTTCAAAACCTAACCCTAATTTTGATTTGGCCATATTAGGGTTTAAAAACATTAAACCCTAATTTTAAGGATAACAGTTATAGCAATTTAACAAGAAAACAACCAAAAAGTTCTGATACCACTGAAAGGTTTTCTGCAACTATGAACTAAATAACCTAAGTTCACATGCAACCTATGAGGATCTAAGTTTTCTTATAATTAAACATATAACAAAATCCTAAAGGCCCAGAAAAATAAACTAAAAGAATAAAATAGAAAAACTAACCTTTTAGCGTTTCTTAGAAGCGAAGCAACAAAATTATCTTGCCTCAAATTCAGTCACACCCAGCCAGGAGGTCCTCGAAAATCCAGAGAGAGACAGAGGGAAAAATGGCGCAGACAAATGAGGGTCAAAGGCTCCCTATTTATAGCCTCCAGCAGATAACCAGATAAGCGTTAGAGATAAACCTTTTTGAATTCAAATAAGATAAGTCTTTATCTTACAACTCAAACTCTTATTTATCTACATCTTAAAATCGAATATATATATATATATATATATATATATATATAATTTTCGCTAGTTTCTGGCCTGCCAAAATTGTCACTCACTCAACTATTGTGTAATTACAATTTCAGTCCCTGCACCTTTAATTAATTAATTTAATCACCAAATTAATTTCAATTAATTCCAGATTAATTTCTAATTAATTAATATAGTTTCTAATTAATATATTATCACTTTAATATATTAATAAACAATATATTTAATTTCTATTGATTTATTAATCAGATAATAAATCAATCTTTCTCTCTACCGAACTTTCTACCAAACCTCCTACTATGAGGGCAACCCAAATGGACTATGCTACTATTAATTAGATAAATACTAATTATTAGTCATGGCTTAGACACCTAATCCAACAGTAATAACTAACAAGTCACAATTAGAAATGAATTACTAAAACATCTCTTAATATTAATTCTTTTTTCAAACAACACTAGATAATAAAACCAAACTATCAACACAAGCGAGTAAATGATGACAAATTTATCTTAAGGCAAACAATATTAGAAGAAACTATTTATGTTCACGTTTATTTTATGTCAAATCTAAAAATATAAATTAAGTATAGTTTTTGGTATATATCAATATCAATATGTACCAACCAAATTTGTTGGTAGCCAAATAAGTTGGTATCAAATATACTTGGTATGAATCTAGTAATTAAATTATCTATCAACTATAATTGATATGCTACACGATATAAAGGAAAAAGTTTTAATACCATACCAGTTCCACACTCTAGGTTCTGTTCCACCTCTAGGTTCTTTCACCGGATTACTCAATATATAATCACACCAAAAATATAATTTGTTCGCATATATTCTTAAGTCAATATGTTGCACCATACATGAACATATTCTTGTCACGTGAAATTCTATATTCTATAATTCTATAATGATAAATAATCTCAAGATTTACATAGCTTGATAATTTCTTATATATTTCCTAATTAAATCATAATTGAATTTCCAAAATACCTTCAACTCATTTTCGTCTCCTATCGGTGATTGCTATAATAGACAAAATTTCCAGGACGATAACAATAGTTTCTTCAAAACTTATAGAAAATATATGATTATTTAAATGTTTGTGCTCAAATGACATATATGTTCACCAAGTACTACTACTAATGTTGTCACGTTCTATGAACGAAGTCTAGAAATTCGACGACTAACTAAGTTACTAAGAGCATAATCGTAATTCCTACAATCGTCACTACCTAAACACCAATGTTGATACCAATTCCCATAAATATATCTCCGTGAATAATGGCCACCCCTCACAGCGTCCATGTGTTATAGCTTTGACAATAATAATATGACCTTTTGAATAAAGTGGTTTAGGGTACTATGTCATTAAAAAGATATCACTTGATTTAAGTATATATGTAACCCTAGATCGATAATTTCAATCTTTTGTTGTTTTTTAGCAACCCATGTACTATATACATAGAGGGTGCATACATGGGTGGATCATCCCGTCCAATAAAACCATATTTTGAGTCCTTCACATTTTCAAAAATCATAATTAGGTCTCAAATTAGAAATAGAAGAAGAAATCAAACATGCGATAAAACTTAAACATTTAGGGCAAGTGTAGAAAGTAGAAACAACGACCTAAATCGATGGAGATTCATGAGGTGCGAACGAGCGCACCTCTTCCATATAAGTATACCACCATGTTCGACGGAGGGAATATCGGGATCAAGAATAAAGACGCTAAATAATATGATTTGAAATATAAAATTAATATAAACAATAAATATCCAAAGAAAGAGAAAGGTGACAATTTTGTTCTTACTAAAGTTCAGAACATAAAAAGTCACATAATCGATAATGCCAAATATGCACTTTATTGAAGAAACTTGCTCAAAACTCCAATAATCAATCCACACACAACCCTCACGGTTATATGCATATATATACTAACCTATCACGTAGTATATCTAATTCAATTTGAACTAGTAATTATCCCTAAATATTAGAACTAGATAATTACACATTTAATTGAATTAATTGGATAAGTTTGGACTCCACTCTTTGGTGCTGAGAAAATCGTCATCAGTGCCCATGTTAATTTCGATGAAGGAAAAGCTTGGCAGTGGAATAATTTATTTAATAATCAAAGTGAAGCTGAAGCTGGGACTTTCACGGTTCAGTGGGGAAGCATTGGAGCACGCGATAATCCATCAGGCCAACTCGAAAACCCAGCATCAGACCCATCTATTACCGAGCTAGATCAGGCCGAGGATGAGGCCCAACCAGAAAACAGCAGCCCAACAAACCGTAGCCCAGCAAGCAGTAGCCCAGTGAACAGCAGCCCGTCGAGCTCCAGTCCAACTCATTCAGAAAATACCCCGCATTCTGAAGTGGAAATCGCTCCTGTTCGTCGGTCATCTCGTGTCCCAACTTTGCCAAGAAGACTAAAAGACTATGAATTAGATGTCGATCACCTAATGTTAACGCTAGATGACGAACCAATAAACTTTAATGAAGCTAAAACAAACGTTGAATGGGTCAAAGCAATGAAAGTCAAGATTGACTTGATAGTGAAAAACAACACGTGGAAATTGGTCCTCCCGCCAATAAATGTCAAGCCTATCGGGTTGAGATGGCTGTACAAGATCAAAAGAAACCTGAATGGCTCAATCATCAGGTACAAAGCACGCCTAGTTGCTAAAGGCTATGTACAAGAACAAGGTGTTGATTTTGATGAGATATTCGCGCCTGTTGCCCGTCTCGAGACGATAAGACTCTTAATCGCTCTTGCGGCTGGTAAAGGTTGGAAGATACACCATTTAGACGTAAAAACAACATTTTTGTATGGTGATTTAAAAGAAGACATGTACGTGTGTCAACCTGAAGGTTTTGTAAAACAAAGTGAAGAAAAGAAGGTTTACAAACTGGCAAAAGCTTTGTATGGCCTAAGGCAATCCCCGAGGGCGTGGAATCAAAAGCTCAACGACACACTAAAAGGCATGGGTTTTCAAAGATGTTTGCAAGAGAACGCGGTTTATAAAAAGGTGTCCAATGGTGAATTTATTATCATCGCGGTTTATGTGGATGATCTCTTTGTAACGGGAACTAGCTTGGATTTTATAAACCAATTCAAAAGGAGGATGTCGTCTCAGTTCGAAATGTCGGACCTTGGTGAGCTTACTTGTTACCTCGGCATAGAAGTCTCACAAGGTGCTGATTGGGTTCTAGTCAAACAAGAAAGTTATGCAAATAAAATCCTAAATGAAGCGGGAATGCAAGATTGCAACGCCACCCAATGTCCCATGGAGCCAGGATTAAAACTATCTAAAGCTGAAGATGAACCGGAAGTTGAAGCCACTTACTACCGGAAAATAGCGGAAAATAGTGGGTTGTCTGAGATATCTATTGCATACACGGTCGGACTTAGCTTACTCGGTTGGTGTTGTTAGCCGTTATATGCAAAGCCCACGAGAGTCACATGCACGTGCCATCAAACAAATACTCGGTTATCTTCGTGGGACAACATCATTCGGGATTAAATATGAGCGGTGTGAAGAGTTGAAACTGCTTGGTTATAGTGACAGTAGTCACAATGTCGATGTGGACGATGGGAGAATCACAACGGGACATGTCTTTTACCTTGGCAACTCGCCAATTACTTGGTGTTTACAGAAGCAAGACATGGTAGCTTTATCATCGTGTGAAGCTGAATTTATGGCAGGAACTGCAGCTGCGTGTCAAGCTATATGACTAAGAGAATTGTTGGCGGAACTAACCGGAATGAATGAGCAAGAGGTACTCATTCGGATATACAACAAATCTGCAATTGCCTTGCCAAAGAACCTGGTGTTTCATGGGAGAAGTAAACATATACACACTCGATATCACTTTATTCGAGAACGGGTTGAAAAGAAGCAAGTGGTCGTTGAACACGTTCCCGGAGACAAACAAAAGGCGGATACTTTAACAAAGGCTTTGGCGAGAGTAAGATTCGCAGATATGAGGTCGTTGCTCGGTATACAAGAATTACCCTCAACGACTCAGAAATTCAGGGGGTGATTGTTGGCGAATTCCTGATCCGGTTGTGGCTTAGGCGCGTATCGGTTCAGCACCAAAGAGTGGAGTCCAAACTTATCCAATTAATTCAATTAAATGTGTAATTATCTAGTTCTAATATTTAGGGATAATTACTAGTTCAATTGAATTAATTGGATAAGTTGGGACTCCACTCTTTGGTGCTGAACCGATACACGCCTAAGCCACAACCGGATCAGGAATTCGCCAACACTTACAAGGGCATATGTTTCACTTGACTGAGAAAATAAACAATAGTTAATTGGAGAGATAAAAATTATATATATAAAAAAAACATTCCAAAAAAGTTTAATAAGTATTTTTTTTAAACAGAAACAAAAAATTGACATAGCACTAAAATCCATTTCTTTCACTTAATCAATTTAGTTATATATAATCTATAGAAAGATAATATAATTTTTTTAAAAACTAAATCACAACCGAAAAGTCCAAAGTTTGTTTATTTTACAACAAATCTTATAGTTTTTGATATAGGGTTAATTCTATAAAAATCCAAAACTTTACACTTCAATTGCTAATTCATTCTAATATTTTTTTCGTTATTCATTTGTCATTAATTTTGAAAAAACGTTTCAAATTTGAACTTTTAGAAAATCACCAACAAATTACCGCTGACATGACGGTTTCCGTTGACTTTGCATTCTCTAAAATACGTTTTTATTCATAGTTTATTTATATAAAAAATTATTTTTACATAAAAATATGTTTAAGTATATTTATGTGTATTTAATGGCTGGACTGACATGTTATGCGTGATTGAATGGTTGATGTGGCTTGGAAATTGGATCGTCACGTTAGAATGTCTATTAAAAACAAAAAGCGAAGAAATAGGGATCTACATGTGTCGAACTCGAGACATGTCCCTTTAGGGGGAATACTTTATCGGTGAGTTAAAGGCCAACTTGAATCTTTTGAAGCATAAAGTGCACGTCCTAGAAGGGACATTCTCAAGTTTGAGTCTTGTACATCCTTATTTTATTGCTTTTTGTTTTTTAATAGACATGTTTACGTGACGATTCAGTTACCAAGTCACGCCAATAATTCAATTCCACTTAGCATGTCAAGTCTGCATTCAATACAAATAAATATATTAAAAACATATATTTTTTAAAATATATTTTTATACAGATAATTTGTGAATAAAAACGTATTTTGTATAGAGAAAATATTTATAAATACGTAAGAATATTTCGCAAATACGTATTTAGTAGCAAATCAGTAACAAAAATATGTATTTAGTTGCAAATCAGTAAAAAATGTTTGAGCGAATTAGAATTTGATATGTAAACTTTTGGACTTTTATAAAATATTAAGTCAGCGGAAACCACCATATAAGTGGTAACCTATTATGACTTTCTAAATATTTAAATTTAAAATATTTTTTCAAAATTAATGTTAGATGATTAACGAAAGAAATGTTTAAATAATTAACAATTGAGATATAGACTTTTGCATTTATGTAAATAAACCCTTTGATATAAGCATATGTATAGAAGTAGACGTACACGTAGACATGACCAACACCTTTAGGGCGTGTTTGACACGCAGCGTTTGAGAGCTTTTGGGAGCGTTTAGCTTTTAGGAAAACGCTCGAAAAAAATGAAAAAACCTCGTTCGGCAGCAAGAGGTTTTAGTTTTTACTTTTAACAAAACGCTCATAATCCAAAAGCTATTTCATGTAGCTTTTGAGAGCGTTTAGCGTTTGGCTTTTGATTTTTATATTATTTTACACTTCTAAAAGCTAACAGCTGTTTTTGCCGAACACTTCTACAGTAATAAAAGTCACAACTACCAGCTAACGCTAACCGCTACCAGCTAACCGCTTACCGCTTACAACTAACAACTACCAGCTACAAGCTAATTTTGCCGAACACGCCCTTAATATGAAGAAGTATAGACATACACATAGACATGACCAACACCTTTAATATGAGTAAGTAAACCAAATGTATTTAAGTAAAAAGTTTTAAACCTTAGTCCAATAAATTAAACCCTTTGATATAAGCATAGGTATAGACATGACCAACACCTTTAATATGAAGAAGTATAGACATACACATAGACATACCTTTAATATATGAGTAAGTAAACCAAATGTATTTAAGTAAAAAGTTTTAAACCTTAGTCCAATAAATTAATAAATGTGTTTGCATGGTCAACTTGTTTTAACCCAAATATATTAATTATGAAAGTAAAAAATAAAAAAATAAAAAAACCGCGCCTCCCTCTTCGGGTTCTCTCATCTCTGAACTCTGTTTAACCGCCCTCTTACTCTACACACACTCCCACCACAGCGTTACAGTACAGTCGTATTTCTCCCCTATATAAGCCTTGTCACCCCTTTCTTCTTCACACCATCACTATCTCTCTAGACTTTCTCTCTCTCTCTCTCTCTCTTTCTCTCTCTCTCTCTAGTCTCTACAATGTCTTACTCTGCTACCCTCTGCATTCCTAGTGACTCTCCTTCGGTGCTTAGCTTCCAGCTATTCCTCTGCGTTGTCGTTTTCGTCTCCGTTTTTGCTTTCTTCCTAGCTCCTGGCGGTCTCGCATGGGCTCTGTCGAAATCCCGGACGAGAACAGCCATTCCTGGTCCTTCCGGGTTCCCCATTTTAGGGCTTGTGTTTGCTTTCACCTCGTCCTTGACTCATAAAACACTTGGGAAACTCGCTACTACCTTTAATGCTACGCCTCTAATGGCGTTTTCCGTCGGGCTTACTCGTTTTGTTATCTCGAGTCATCCGGAAACAGCCAAGGAGATACTCAATAGCTCTGCGTTTGCTGATCGCCCGGTGAAGGAGTCGGCGTATGAGCTTTTGTTTCATCGTGCCATGGGGTTTGCTCCGTACGGTGAGTATTGGCGTAGCCTTAGAAGAATCTCAGCGACTCATTTGTTTAGCCCTAAAAGGATATCTAGTTTTGGGGGATTTAGGGAGAAAATCGGTTTAAAAATGGTGGATCAAGTTTCGTCGTCAATGGATCGTAACGGATTCGTGGAGGTAAAGAAGTTGCTACACTTTGCTTCGTTGAACAATGTGATGATGTCTGTGTTCGGAAAATCGTACGAATATTTCGATGAAAGCGACGGTGGTGATGGGTATGAGCTCGAGAAGCTTGTGAGTGAAGGATACGAATTGCTCGGAATCTTCAACTGGAGCGACCATTTTCCTATCATAAGCTGGTTTGATTTTCAGGGCGTGAGGAAAAGATGCAGAGATTTGGTCTCTAAAGTAAATGTTTTCGTTGAAGAAATAATTAACGAGCACCGTGAAAGGAGGTCTGAGAACGGTGGAGCTGCGACTGCTGAAGATGGCGATTTCGTTGATGTTTTGCTTGATTTAGAATCGGAAAACAAATTTAGTGATGCTGACATGATCGCTGTTCTCTGGGTACGTTTAATTCCTCATAAATTTCCCGATCTATTTACTTCAAATAGCTAACTCAACAATTTAATTTTGCAGGAAATGATCTTCAGAGGGACCGATACGGTGGCGATTCTTCTGGAATGGATTCTGGCGAGAATGGTATTACACCAAGACATACAATCAAAAGCACAAACCGAAATCGAAAACGTTGTCGGGTCAGGCAAGCCAGTATCCGTTTCGGACCTTCCGAACCTACCTTACCTCCATGCAATTGTTAAAGAAACCCTACGAATGCATCCACCGGGCCCACTTCTATCATGGGCTCGACTTGCAGTCCACGATACCCAAGTAGGTCCACACATGATTCCTGCCGGAACGACGGCCATGGTCAACATGTATGCCATTACCCACGATGACTGTATATGGGTCGAACCCGAAGAGTTTAACCCGGATCGATTCATGAACGAGGACGTTTCGATAATGGGTTCGGATCTTCGATTAGCTCCGTTTGGTGCGGGCCGTAGAGTTTGCCCCGGAAAGACAATGGGTTTGGCTACGGTCCAGCTTTGGTTAGCCCAATTACTTCAGAACTTCAAATGGGTCGGATCCGGTTTGGACACAGGAGCGGTGGATTTAACGGAGTGTTTGAAGATGTCTTTGGAAATGAAGAAACCATTAGTTTGCACGGTTGTGGCTAGGGTTTGATGACGTGGAAAGAGGATTGATTAGGTAATCATAGTTAAGTTTGCCATCAGTGTCCATTTTCTAGGTAGTAGTTAAAGGGGTAATTTTGGAATTTCAAGAAGTTGGGGTCAGGGTGGGGGAAGGGTTTGCTTATGCATTTTGTACACAACTTTTTGTTTGAGACATGTTAGATATATGTATGTGTGCCCTTAATATATATATATATATATATATATATATATATATATATATATATATATATATATATATATATATATATATATATATATATATATATATATATATATATATATATATATGTATAATATGTCGTGTCTTGCCCCTTTCAAGTTATCTAAGTTGATGGTCTTGTTATGGGAGCTCTCTATTTAGTTCAATTGTATTGTTTTTGGTTGTGAAATGTAATTTTAGCTATAAATGGTAATGTGTCCATTTCTTTAACGAATATTCCAATAGTTTTATCGGGTATATATATTTGTTCCATGATATTTCAAGAGTGACAAAGATTAGTGGTGGAGAATTTGGTCGTACATATGTGGGGATAAATTTGGTGACACTTCGAGGCTTTCCTTTCTTTGTGCACTATCATAGTGACATTGTAACGATACGTCTTTTGTTTTATACGGCCTTCTACTTATAAAATCGTCTTAAATTCGATTATGATTGTTCGTTTAGGCTTATTTATTGGATTTATATTTACAAGCATGTTAAAGATAGTTTTGATTACTCATAAATACGAAAAAGAATATGGCATAACAAGTATCATGATCGAGAGTTAGTTGGAAAAGTGTTTCTCAACCAATTGTTTAAGCATTCAAGTTACGGTCGAGACCAATGTGCATTTCTAGGAGTAGATTATGGAGTGACTAGGTTAACTCTTAAAAAAGTGCCCATACATAATTTCGGAAAACAAATTCAAAACTAGGGCTAATGGTAAGAAAGAAATGGTATGATATATTTATGATACATTACTCTTACTCATTTACCATTATAAGTGTAATACTTTTACTCATTTAATATAACAAGTTTATCTCATTTTTTTTATATTTATGATATATTAAACGGATAAACAGTATGTTAAATAGACAGATAAAATAATAATAACATCTTGTAGTTTGATCCAATTAAACTTGCAACTAAAATGGGATTATAGGTATTTGTTTATTAACTCCAATACCTTAAAAAATCGCATTCATCATTATTCTTCCATGCTTTGTGCTTTATGCCATTTGCATTTTGAAAGGCCCACCATTGTGGTAATAAGTTGTGCATCATAACACATGATGTTATCTTAATGGAAATCTCAATTATCAACTAACCATGAAGAATATTTAACAGTTTGGCATTATATCAGTATATAACATATATAGATATATTTATAGTCTAAGAGGATCTTGAACATACACATCCTTTTCTTAAATTGCTTTATTCCTTTGGCAAGAATATAAAGTTCCTTCCCTCTCACAAAATATGCATTTAGGATTTGAATATCCCATGATTCTCTCATCAACCCACATCTCCATCTCTAACATTTATTCCGATTCCGATGTTTTGTCATTTTCATACATTAAATTCTTCGATGCTTTCATAAAGTTATATAACACATTTAACGATCCGTACCATTACAACTTATGCATTGTGATTCTTGTCATTTCTGGTCTTTCTTTCTACTGTATTTATGACCCCTACTTTATCCTAAGAGCATATCATGTCGTCTTCGGACGCTTACCAACTTTATTTCATGTTTCTAGTGCGTGTAAAGGGTACTTAGATTTTTCCATAAATGAGGTACCTAATGCATTAAAACTGAGGGAATTTTTGATGTCGTGCATTTAAATGGTGATTGTTATCGGGACATATTCCTTTGACTCGAACTTTTAATGATTTTCTAATTCAACATTATTGTTGAGAACAACTATTCATCAAATATATTTTTGCATATATATATATATATATATAGGGTCTCGTTCCGGTGAGTACTCGTAAGGACACCTTAAAAAAATTAAAAATATATATAAAAAAATACAAATCATAAAATCGAGAATAGTACTATATCATGATCCAAAAAAATTGGATCATTGAGAAACAGTAATGATCCACAAAAAATTTTATTTTGTGGATCATTGTTTCATTATAAAAAAATAATGATCCAAAAGTGTTTTTTTGAATTTTTTTTTCTCCAATATAGTACTATGATCCATTTTATCATTTATATTTTTTTTATATTTTTTTTTCAATTTTTTTAAGGTGTCCTCACGAGTCCTCACTTTAAGAAGAGTCCTCACCCGATCGCTTATGTATATATATATATATATATATATATATATATATATATATATATATATATATATATATATATATATATATATATATATATATATATATATATATATATATATACACACACACATCGAATGTGTTACCAAAATACTCTCTTCTAAAAGACAAAACCACAAAATCTTATTTCGTAAACCCTATTTGCATGGGAGAGCTTTCCCTTCAGTTATATAGTAATAATGCGCTTTGGCGTCAAGCAAAAGCATTGATGACGAGGATTAACATAATGCTAGATGAAATTACAAGAGAGATATATTTGATTAAAATCAAAAAGAAGGAACAAGATGCATACATCGTTATCTGAGTTCACTAATCGTATACTATTCTTTGCAATCGGAAAAAATAAGATTCTAATCTCATAAATCATTAAGAATACAGATAAAAAAATACCATATTTGATATTAAACACCCGAATATGATTTCTAATCATGATTTGTAGCAAAATTAATTATTTTAACATGGATCAAAAGCGATCTTCCTTTTTTAAATAATAAAATAAAAATCATTAATGTTTAATGAATATGCCATGAGTATCCATCTAACAAACCAATTATTGAACCCAATGAGATGAGATCATTGTCCTGTCAAATAAGGAATTTGTTAACTTATGCGTCGTAATTAATTTGTTAACTAATAATTAGAAGGAGAAATTGTATTTATTCCTATCTTTTTTTCCTACTTATATTCCTACCCATGTTAAATTGTGACATGTGGCTTAAAATATTATTAATTTTATTAAATGTGACAATTGTCACAAGTCTACATGAGTAGGAAGATGGATAGAAATAAAAAGTAGGAATAAATACAATTGCTCAATTAGAAGCGCTAAAGTCCTTTTAATAGTTAATATATTGTTTTTCAGAAAGGAAACCAATCTAAAACAAATATAACTATAATGGGTAAATTGTAACATTTGTGTGATGGTAAACGAAAACCACGATATTATTTCAAAGTTTGAGTATTAAAGTTACTTTTTATCACTTATAAAGATATTATTTAAAACAATAAATAAATAGTTAGAAAAGCAATTAATTTTTGCATGAGATTGTAACATGAATACATGGGTTTCTCCAAATACAACCGATATCAGCCATGTTTGTTACATTGGGCAAAACATTATATTTTTGGTATTATGTTTGACATAACGTAATGCTAGAATTGTCACTCCTTAAATTGCACAGAAAATAATTTCTTGACCTATTAAGTAGCTGAAACACACTTGGACTAAGCCTCAAAAAGCCTTCTTATCATATTCATGGTTATTGACTGTTTGATAGTTGTTGATCGAGTAAGATCTGATTGATTCAAAGTCTAACATAGTCAAACTCGTCCTAAAGCTGACCGGGTAAAAGGCAAATTAGATGAACCTGGACTGAGTAAGAAACAATTTATGAAGGTATCAAACGCACTGACTCGTACCAAATTATACATGAATCTGGACTGAGTAAGAAACAGTTTATTAATAATATATATGTATTCTTAAATTCCATTTTAAATATATAAAACAATTATTAATTAGGCATTATATATATATATATATATATATGGAAAATTGAATATATTCGTGTTATGTATATATAAGCTTACGTATTAAACCCCCATTACGACGTCGTGTTATACTTATATTGCTAATTTTCTTTTCCAGTATTCTTTCTTCCTTGATTTTCTGTTTGTATCTTCCTCCTTCAATGATTGTATCTGTTCATATCTGTGAAGAAGAATGTGATTGATCTTAATCAATCTTCGTGAAGGTCTGAAGGAAGAAGAAAGAATCGTTGAAGGACGAAGATACGAAAAGAAAATCAAAGAATAAAGAATACTGCAAAAGAAAATTAAGCGATATACATATAACATGATATCGTGTCGGGGGTTAAATACGAAGCTTATATACATAACAACAGTATATTCACTTTTCTCATATATATATATATATATATATATATATATATATATATATATATATATATATATATATATATATATATATATATATATATATATATACACACACACACACACACAAGTGATGTCCTTCTTGCTCTTGGATTGTCCTTTTCTCCTTAACTTTGATCTTCATCTACAATAACCCCGTTTATTGGACCTTTTCCCACTATCTTCGGTACTCAGCAAACTATTCCCCAACATTCCTCCTGTAGATATCACCATGAATCAGATTGTGAATGCTTTCGAATGTGAGTTTAGTGGTTTCACATGAACTACTAACTATTGTAACCATTTCATACCAACTCTCCAGCAAAGATGATAATATCAACAATGCCTAGACTTCATCTTCGAATTTAATCCCAACATATATCAACATTGATACTATTGAATTAAACTCGTTAACTTGATATGTCATTAGGCCACCTTCCTTCACCTTTGTGTTAACTAACTGTCTCATCAAAAACCTTATTTGTCATCGATGTTTTTTCTTACATGTTAGAGAAAGCCTTGATCAACCTAGTTTTTTCTCATTGACAATGTTGTATGCAACATTCTTTACTAATGAAAACCCGACTACACCAAAAGCCTACCGATCTAACAGATCTCAATCCCCCTGCTTTATCTCTTCAAACTATACTTCATTCAAAGGTTGGTGTAACTTCTTCTGATAGAGATAATATTTGATATGCATCTTCCAAAATCCAAAATTGTGGACCTTCGAATTCATCGATCTTAAACTTCTCATCTTCAATCATAACTTTGATATCGGTTATTAGGATTGAGAACAAATTCAACAAACACAAACACAATAATAAGATGAAAAGAATAATAATAGCACAAGGATTTGACGTGGTTCACTTAATCAGAGTAATAAAGTTACGTCCAAGAGCAAACTCAAAAGAGATTTATTGATAATCATCAATTTACACACTTTCTGTATTGGGGTTACAAACATATAAGGATGTGTATTTATAACAAACGTTTGGCCTAATTTCTTCTAGACTGGGACCCATGGGCCTATGACATTACTAACATAAGCTAGAACATGATCATACAAACTTGGTCGATAAGTTAACAAGTTAATCCACAACTCAAAGTCCGAGGCTATTCCCAATTACTAAGAAACCGAAGCAAGATGTATACTGAAAGTGAAGCTCAAGCGTTGAGTTTCGCAGCCTGTAACTGTGGTTCATTGTTCGGCTTGCTGCCAAGACTTCAGACGTTACTTCTTTAACTTAATCTGAAGCTCTATTTCTTGGTTGCGCTTCAGATGTCATCTGCAACCTCACTCATCTTCAGCCTCGCATATGCACTTGTTTGGTCTCCGTAGCGACAATAAGGTCAAAGGGAGATCAACTCCACAACTCAACAATTATGTCAAAAGGTTGAGAAGTAGAGACAACATAATTGATAAATGGCAAACTAAATTGTTTGCCACAAACGCAAGATCGAAAAAGCGGTAAAGTATAGAACTGTTAATAGGTAATAAGTTTATTTCGTTTAAGAGAATCTAAAATAGTAGACCCCATATGACATAGACGAGAGTCCCATATGCATGTGAAAAAAGCTGCAAAGGAAGATTGTGTTGATGACGGTATGGACTTGTTGGATGTGAGGGGATACAATTCGCCCGAGATATTGCACCTCATAATTGGGGTCTTCGTGCAAATGTACTTCATAGAGAAATCACGAGAATCAAATTCTATCAAAACATTATTATCTTTTTTTAGAACGGCAAACTAATCCTATATAACATGCTCCTAAATTATACCCTACATTCCACCTATGTCTTTGACGATGCTTGAACCCTCAACCTTAAGGCGGGAGGACAACACCAGCTGGTACCGCTGGGGCTAGAAGCCCTTTGGTAGGTGGATGAAGGCGAGAATATTGGCTAATTTTATGTACATCTAAAATACAATTTATATTACTTTTTATCAATTATTTATTGATAATTAGATTTTTATTGCATTCTATATCGTGATTGCTTAAAGGTATGCAATAAGTACCAGCATGTTCGAGTTCAATCATGATACTTGCAAGAGGTACCATTATTTTTATCAAATTATTTATGGGACTGAACCTTAAATATTTCCTTTTATAATTTTACCATCTAACCTCTACTCCACTAGGATTATTTGTTTGAACAAAAATTGCTACCATATATCAAAACCCCAATCCAAGACCTCTCTTAAATAAAACTGTAAACAAGCCACTAATAACATACACAAATTGTTATATACAACTTTTAACCAAATACAACTTTGTTAAGTAGTTTACAAATAAAATTTAACCAAACACTACTTGGTTTATTAAAAAACTACGTAAATAATTTTGTTACAAAAAAACACAAAATTATAATTATCCGTAACAGTCAACTGTCAACGATACATGGGAAAAACTAATCAACTAGCAAAACAAATTAAAACCCATTAATCTAAAACGACGTCGAGCCTAACCAGTTCCTCATTTTAAAGATTGGGCCTACAATAGGCCTTACAGGGTTCAACCGGGCTTGGTACTTTGGTTGGACCGGTTGGGGCCTTTAACAAATAATTAAATTACTCAACTATATATAGAAATCGGCTAGCCTGTAGTGTTAACGGACTATAAACATCGTGTTTCTTGAAATTTAATAAAAACGCAGTGAAAAGCTGCTTAAATATCATCACTCAAGACGAAAATGCTCAACTATATATAGAAATCGGCTAGCCTGTAGTGTTAGCTAGGAATTTGAAACAATAACTGAATTTTCAGACATTGAAGATTTTGAAGGAATCAATAACAGTGTTTAATTTGTCTTTCATTTTTCCCCATCGTCTCTCATTTGCCCCCGTTGTCAAAGTGTAAAACTTCCCTGTTCAAAAAAATAAAAACAAATGGGTCCCACTTCGTTACACAAAAAGTTATTAAATTTATATATTTTTTACCATTGCCAATGGCGATAGTACTGAGAGCATGACGAGTGAAGTTTGGGGCTTGAGCCACAAATTCAAATGTGTAATAAGCTTTCCCATCCACGTCATGCTGCAAAACGAAAAAGATAAAATTACTAATTTAACCTTGGAGAAATGTAGTATGGTAGATAAATTTACAAATCTAACCTCGGTTGCAGTAAGTAGTTTTGTTTTCTGTGAAGGGGGGGCAAGAACCTTTTTAATTAAAGCTTCAGCAACCTGGCCACATTATTCTAGTATTAAATTCGCTAAAAATATCAGGAAAGTTAATTAAATAAAGTTTAATGGGTATTGAGAAAACAAACCTCTTGTGGGGAACCAAGGTCTCGTATGTCCTCTTTGTTTGTAGGAAACACATTCACACTCACATTTTCTAAAGGTTCAATAACGTCTTTAAAAACCTTGTCTTGCCCTTCGATAACAACTTCCTGCCTCAAAAAAAAGGGGAATATATCAATATACTTATATACTCAAAGGGCATTTAAGACATTTGACTAACGGTCAAGCATACCTGCCATCCAAAGGGATAGATAAATGAGTATCCATCTTTCTTGTCGGTGACCGGTAAAAATCCCTTTGCATTTTCTGCAGCAACTGAGCCATATCAAAAATAAAATTAATCAAACAAAAGAAACCTAAGACCGAAAATAGAAAAGTGTAATAATTATGAATAAAAAAGGAAGAGTACATACATGCCGTTGATTTCTGGTATGACAAAAGGAACCAAGGTGCAATTGTTATTCCGGTGGCAATTAGTTGCCGCCTTCCGGCTTTATCTGTAAAAGAAAAATAAATGTAACCGACTTTATTAATTTTAATTTTCTCCCCATTTCTTTGTACGCTTCATTTTCATTATACAGTAATTATTTCTAACATGAAATCAGTTATGTTTTTCACCTTGGATAGCAGTTGAAGGTGTGGATATTTGTTCTGTTCTAACACAAAAGGGCACTCCTCTTTGGACCCGACCGTTGGTACAAAGCCCTGACTGATGCACAAAGTCAACTTACATAAAAATACGGAAATGACATTAAGTTTTATTTAAAAAATCACGTATAAGAAATGAGGCGAAAGGACAGAGAAGAGATAAACCTGAGTAGATGCATTTTGCGACCATGTGTGATGATGGATGCAAGGTAACTGTTGCAAAGACAACATCTCTTGGTTTTTTCTGCACAAGAGCACTGGTTATGGACAACAATGGCAGTATGGAAACCAAAACCACAATGACTAAATCGTTGAAAACTAAGCCATGGTGATCAATTTGTTGAAGTCACCAAAGCAATATCTAAAATTTGGGTTTCTGAAATGTAAAATAACATGTGCATTATGAGTTAATTTCATTGAGGACTTTCATCGAACAATTGGCGGGCACTTCCCTGTTAGAAAATGGAAAAGAGAAAAGGGGACTGCGATAGAGCCTCATGAGTCAATGTTTCTAGTAGCTCAACTTATAACACCATTAGAATACACGAATGTTAATTCTGACTGATTTATAAAACACAAATTAGAGTTTCTTCTGCAATTTATTGCTCTCTCAGTTTTCGAACACCAATTTTACAATAATTCTTCATCTTCAAATATCATGATGAGATTATCCATATTAGCTACGCATTTTGCATCATTACTCACTCGCCAATAACAAATATGCAATTTCCTTCGTCACTCAATTTCCCCCAAATCAGATAACTCGCCATTCTTTACAACTTTTGATGAAATTCTCTAATTTGGAATACCCGCTTGCATGACAATTAACATACAAGAACCCATACACACATGAAAAGAATAAAGAAGAATGCAAAAAAAAGTTCAGAATTGTACCTTGCTGGATTTTTTGGCCTGAAAACCAAGAACTATGGCCAAAAGATGAAGTAGCAGTTGGGATTTCCAACCTTTTCTGATTTTATGGCAACCACATCATCATACATATATCATATATCTCATTCTATCCACTTCCTTATATGCCTCTCATATTCCTTCAGAGGGAAAAAGACTCTCATGCCCTCTAGAAATATGGCAAAAACAAGTATACAAGTCAGGTAATGTCGTCTTTTTACATAATGATATAAACATCCCGGATATTAGATTTCGGGTCGGATGAAAATAATACGGGTCGAGTCATTTTAGGTTTTGGAGATCTTGAAATGTCGAATTGCTCTCATCTTTTCGCCATTCTCCTGCTCCGAAACAAAGATGCCTAGACCGTCTCCGCCGTTGTTAGCGGCTCATCTTCGGATCCTACTCCGCCGTCGTTACTTCTCTTCATCACTACCGCCGCCGTCGCCGCTGCAATCAATCCACCATTTTCTCCATCCCCATAAACCCTCACTCCCTAAACCCTACTCTCTTTTTACACCCTTTTCCCCTTGCTCCAAATTCTTCTCTTCCCAAACCCAAATCGAAACCCCACTTGAAGATTCGCAAGACATTGCACAATCTCTCTCATATGAGCTCCTCAAAGACCCAAACGACCAATCTCTCCCACTCCCTCAGCGCCTTGACCTAAGTTTCTCTCATATCACTCTCACCTCTAATATTCTTCTTACTGCACTCAATCTCTCCCCGGAAGCCGGACGCACAGCACTGGATTTCCATAAATGGGTATCTACAAGGACTGATTTTAAGCTAACTGACGAAACTTTGTCTTATTTCATCGATTATTTTGGTCGGCGTAAGGATTTCAAAGCGACCCACGAAGTTCTTGTTGACAGCAAAGGTATTTCGGGTGTTAAGACATTCGAATCATCCATAGATCGTTTGGTTAGAGCCGGTAGACCGACGCAGGCGGTTGCATTTTTTGATAAGATGGAAACTGATTACGCCTTTGTGAGGAATATGGATTCACTGAAATTCATCGTTTCTAAGCTATGCCAACATGGGTTCGCTAGTTACGCTGAGAAAATGGTCACAAATCTCGCCAACGAGTTTTTCCCGGATGAATTCATCTGCGATACATTGATCAAAGGTTGGTGTGTTGATGGGAAACTTGATGAAGCTCGGAGGTTGTCACAAGAGATGTATAGAGGAGGGTTTGAGATCGGCCCTGTGGCATATAACGCCATTCTTGATTGTGTTTGTATGCTTTGTAGGAAGAAAGACCCCTTTCGGCTCCAATTTGAAGCAGAAAAAGTTTTAATCGACATGGATGTTGCTGGGGTTCCAAGAAATGTTGAAACTTTTAACATCTTGATTACCAATCTTTGCAAGATTCGTAAAACCGAGGACGCAATGAACTTGTTTGATCGAATGGGTGAATGGGGGTGTCATCCAAATGAGGAAACATTTCTTGTATTGATTAAAAGTTTATATCAAGCTGCAAGAATCGGAGAAGGTGATGAGATGATTGATCGTATGAAATCTGCTGGATTCGGGGATTCACTCGATAAGAAATCATACTACGAGTTCCTCAAGATTCTATGTGGAATTGAGAGGATTGACCATGCGTTGACTGTTTTTGCAAAGATGAAGAAAGATGGGTGTGAACCTGGGATCAAGACTTATGATCTTTTGATGGGAAAGCTTTGTGGTCATGGGCGTGTTGAAAAGGCAAATGTTCTTTTTAAAGAAGCTGAAAATAAGGGTTTAGAGGTTGTACCTAAAGCTTATAAATTGGATCCGAGGTTTATGAAGAAACCAAAAATGGTGAAAGAAAAGAAGCGGGAGACTTTACCAGAAAAGATGGCAAGGAAGAGAAGACGGCTTAAGAAGATCAGGTTGAGTTTTGTGAAGAAGCCAAAGAAAGCTCAAAGGCGGGCCTATTAAGGGACTTTGAAGGTGTGATACATGACATTTATCGGTACAACGATCTTTATCATTGAATTTTGAGTTCTTTTTGTTGTTTTGATTTTGTTATTTGGCAAACATTAGAACACTGAACACCTAGTTTTTATTTTATCAAAATAAACACAAGATAGAGTGTTTTTAAGTTGCTCTAGACAATTATTTATATCCATTTGTCATTTTCTCTTGTATTCATACAATTAATGCTTCTGAATCATTGTATGGGTTGATGACTGAGGATTAGAGAGAAGGAGGCAGTTCTTTTTTATTGATGTTAGTTTGGATTTTTAAAGTCGCAACAACAAAGGTCAAAATAATTAGTTTGAACTTTTACCTTGTTCTTCTTCATTGCAATAAGATCACCAAAACCAAGGTTATAGGGTTAGATGTTTTGAACATTATAAATGTGAATGTCATTTTGAGATTTAATCTGGTATTTAGATGTGAAGCTGGGTTTTAATAACTAAAAGAAGATGGGAATTACCATCGGAACTTTCTTATGTGAAGGTTAACGCATGTTGAGACATTAAAGTGCATGCTATATTTGTTATTTAGCTTTAAGTGTAATAAAAAGTGCAAAATTTAGTTAACTGTGATAGGTACCAGTTCCTATAGGGAATAAATTTGAAATTAAAGTGGCCATTTGGAGTCGATTTTTGGACAAATCTATGTTTAGTGTCCAATTTGTGAAAAAGGAAAGTGAAAATATGACACCCTTCCTTTGGATTTTGGGTTGGTTATTTTGGGGAAGAATGTGTGTGTGTTTGTGTGTGTGTGTGTGTTTTCTTGAGAGAGACGCAGAATCAAAGAAAGCAATCAAATCCTAATTGACTTGTAATTGCCTAATTGGGTTTACAAGATGAAAATGGTGAGAAACCGAGAACCATGGGTCTAATGGTAATTTTGTGAGCAGGTGTTATTTGACGAGTTAATTAGTGTTGGAACAATGATTTTAATGCTCGGAATCCATCTCAATTCATGATACCGATCGAAATCGGTTCCAATGTTAATTCTGAAAGTTTAATTGATGAAATGGTGAAGAAGCTTGAATTTCCTTGGTGAAGAAGTTTGATTGATGAAATGGTGAAGAAGCTTGAATTAATGATTTGGATGATGTTAAAACAATGTTACAAATGCCATGGACATATTCCTAATAGTAGAAATCTTTTGTAATGACTTGGAAAACTATTCGGGTGAAATGGTTGAAGCTAAAATGGGAGTTTTCCCATTTTTCATGTGTTGATGGTGATTTACGTATCCGTGTAAATCCCAAGGCAAGATCTATATGTTAAAACAATGTTACAAATGCCATGGACATATTCCTAATGGTTGAAGCTAAAATGGGAGTTTTCCCATTAATATACCTAACCGATAGGGATGTGCAAATAGGCCTCGAAACCGAGCCCAAGCCCAAGAATCGAGGAACCGGACCCGAGATAAGGAACCGACCATGTTACTTGGTCGGTACTCGGTCCGTATATGTGGCTAAATTCAATCTTGGTCCTTCTCGGGCTTGGTCCTTCAGTATTGTCGGGTTCTCGGGTACTGAACTGACCCAAAGTTTAAAAGACATTAAGATTATAATGTAGGCCTTTGAAAATTTTACGCTTGGTCCTGCCGGGTAAAACCCGAACAAAACCGTACCCGAACCCAAGACCAAGTCTCATAGTTTGGTCGGTCCTCGATTCCATTGAATGTCTTCTCTTGGTCTCGGTCCGGCTCGGGTTCGGTCCTGGTTGGGTCGGTCCCAGGACCACGCTCACCCCTACTAACCAATGTTTGTAGGTGTTTTTTTTTTAGCTTTTTGGGGGTGTTATGAGAGCTTTTCTAGTTAACAACCTACGAGAACGAAATGTAAGCACATAGTATTTTGAGCACATGTTCTTTATTGATGTCGTATTCTATCTTTTGTGCTAAAGAGGCGTGCATCTCTAATTGTCTTGTTTATAAAGACAAACGGTGTACTTTGAGAACTTAAAGAGGTGTAAGTTTTTATTTATTTGATTCAAAGACAAAGAGTGACTGTTAGAACTTAAAATGTGGAAGTTTATATTTATTTGATTTAAAGACAAAGAGTGACTGTTAGAACTTAAAATGTGGGTGTGTTTAATTATGTGGTTTTAAAGACAATTTAGGATATATAAATCATGTGCATGTTGTATTACGAGAATATGGTCGAGTTGACTTGTGTGGTCCAGACACTTTAGACAAGACATGGATACCCAACTTAAAATGAGCTGAAGATCAGGTTGGATTGAGATTCTAGACTGTCGTCACAACAAATGCATTTGGATCTTGCAAGCCTTTGTGTGGTACATGTGTTTCTAAATCATGTGTTACCTACACTAAGATGTGTTTGGATCCTTTGTTTTAGGTGTTGTTTTGTGCTACCTTATAAACATGTCCTTGAAGAATAAAACCACATTAAGTTGAGTACGATGACCAACAAGAGAGGGGATGATAGAGCCCATTAGATATGGCTAGCCTCCTAAGAAACAAGAAGAAGAAACAGAGACCAAAAGAAAAAATAATAACTTTCTGCCTTCTTTCTTCCAACATGCAACATACAATTTAAATATGCAATCACCTATAGTGCTAAACTAGAATTCATGAAACATGCATGCATAATGAAACCGTGGGTTCCTAAAATAATGCAACTACTCTTTAACTAATTATATCAAGAAATAACCACCGGTGAAGCTAGTCATGATAGTGGGTCGGTGGATGGATCTGGATCGTATAAGGGGAACTTGGGGTTTGGGCATTCATGAGTCCCTACGGTTGCATTGCACTATATTTAGAGGGTGTTATACTTGAGATGTGTTTAAGAGGTTTGTGATATAAAGATGCTTTTTAAGAGGGTGTTTACTCAAGACGTTTTTAAGTCTGCATCTTATAAAGATCTTTTTAAGAGGGTGTTTACTCAAGACGTTTTTAATATGTTCCCCTATAAAAGAAAATTTCATACACGTCCTCATAAACTTTAAAAATTACTTCTATATCATTGCAAAACTCAAAATTACATGTATATCCTTCTAAAACAATGAAAGTCACGTATATATCCAAAATTGTATTTTAATTAAGATTAATGTAATTTGATATTAAAAAAACTGATTTAAAATAGAAAAATTACATAAATTTACCCAAATACCCTCCTATAAACAAAAGGAATTAAAACCTGACTTTTCTTTTCCTCTATCCTCTCCAAATCGTACCTATGTGAGTTTCTCTGTCAACCTTTTTCACCCATTTCACACCATTTTCATCTCTCTCAAACATCTTTCTGTCTTCCATAGCCGAGAGATAGCCGATGAAAGCACAACCTTTGAACGACTTACCAATGTGTGGCATATCTCAGATGGGTTATTGGTTGGATCGGTTTCTGAACCGTAACTGCAACATATCATATGCATATGAGCACACAAAAGACAAAACATAAACATCATAATAACAGAAAAGGTAGAAAACTAAAAATGGTAGCGGATAGAATAACAGGGCATGGGCTCATATGGTCATGGAAGGTCAATCCAAACTCAGCGGAGGCTCCAGAAGAACTGAATCGGCTGTCTGTGATCATCGGCTCACTTAATCCTACCAGTGGCCCAGATTCGTGGAGGTAAGGGGAGACTCCCATCAGCAGAAGCTTTGATCAAACGTGGGATTCGGCTTAATACATCAATTTGTATGTGGTGTAAATCAAACATAGAATGTTACAATCATATACTTGTTGGGTGTAGGTTTGCAAAAGAAGTTTGGCGTTCTATCTTTCTTTGGTGTTATACTCAGATTGCATCAGGAGACTCGATGGTGGATTTGTTACTCAATGTAGCCTCTTGAGGGAGATGTCCTAAAGAAAAGACTTATAACAGTAATAACGTATGGTACACTCTGGTTCGTGTGGAAGGCGAGGAATGACAGAATCTTCAAGCAATTGGTGTGCAGCTCCGATAAACTATGTGAATACGTTGTTTACTCGGATCAAATGTAGAGTGAGAGGCGTAATTTGAGTAAGGAGAATTGAAATATGAATCCGATGGAAAGCTTGTAAACTGTAAATCCTCTAGCTTAGCTCCCTGCATCTCGCTGGGTTGGTTTTACCTTGTTTTTTCTGTTTTAATAAAACTTGTCATAAGGGTATTTGGGTAAATTAGTTTAGTTTTTCTATTTTAAATCAGTTTTTTAAAATTAAATTATATTAATCTTAATTAAAATACAACTTTGGATATATACTTGATTTTCATTGTTTTAGAAGGATATACACGTAATTTTGAGTTTTGCAATGGTATAGAAGTAATTTTTAAATTTTATAAGGACGTGTGTGAAATTTTGCCTAAAAGATAATCCGAGTGAAAAGGTTTCTTAACATGTGTTTGAGTTTAATTTGAAAAAAATTATCCTATATTTTGGTAATGAGTTGTGGAAGCCAATCATAGTGTTACAATTACAAAGCATCCTATATTTAAGGAGTTTCCTTCCAAAATCTTATGGACCGGTCGGTCCCACATGATGCAAAAGCTGCCTCTGTAGGCGAGTGTTCAAGCCACCTGGGTGCACCCACATGGTTAGACGGCCATCTTGCTACTTTTTCTGCACTAAGTGCATCCCATATAACAATCTGTATATCAAAAAAAAAAAAATACAACACATCGTCACCACTTACTATAAAAAAAATATTCAACACAAAAAAAAACCGCAAAAATACAACTACACCTAACCTCATTGCTAGGTTCATCCACACACAATACAAACTCTTCCGTATCATTAAAAATAGCCTGCACAATATAAACAAATCCATGTCAGCAAACAGGTTATGACACGTCAGCATTTTCTAACCGCTTACCTGGCATCGCAACTGTGTATGTGTCGCTCCATGATAATGCTTCACTAATCTTCCTGTTCCCACTTCCCAAAGCTTCACAGACGAATCCTTCCCACACGAAAGAACATATCTATACAAAAAATATAAAAAAATAAAACATGAATATAGTTTCTGGTTTTTTTTCATATAAAAATCATCAAAAAGCAAAATGTTGACCTTTGATCTTTTGTAAAATTTGCACTAGTGGCTTCAGCTGACCCGTGTGCAGTAAGTATAGACCTAACAACATTGCTACTCACCCCATCCCATATTCGTATAGCGCCATCTTTTGAGGCGGTTACATACATGCCACCTGTACATGAATATCTCACCTACCAAAAACACGGTTTATTTATTTATTTAAAAAAAGAAAAACATGTTGGGTCGTATACTAGTATATTCATCGGTTATAAAGAGTACTATTTGTACCTGATTTATTGCACTTGTAGCACCGATTTCTTGTACATTTAATGAAAGATAACACTGGAAAGTATTGATGTCATATAAATGTGGGACATGATGATCTGTCCCAGCTAGAAGAAAATCTCCAGAAGGATGAAAAGATACAGATCGGACATTGTGAGTATCCTGTAAATGTTATAATAAACATCAAGAATTAGAAAAAATAAAAACGATTTCTAAATTCTTTTGTAATGAATTATGATAAGATAACAAATAAACCTGGATAACCCTGAATGCTCTCTTTGCAACCGTCTTAGAAAAGTCAAAAAATCTGCATTATGGTGAATAACACAATAGTATAGAATTAATAACTTATATGAATAGGTACACTATTTATTAGAATTAAACAATCATACTTTATTGTGTGATCTTTGGCCCCAGATATCAAAATAGTATTTTGAGGATGGAAATCTACATCGTTTATTGGCTGCATCAATATAGGAATCTTATTAGTTTAATGGTAAATCAAAAAAAAAAAAAAAAAAATAGTTCAGTGCTAATTGGATAAAATGATGAAAGTACGTTGCTTTTTCTGTATTTGGCAATGTTATCAAAATCGGGTAATCGGGGAAAATGTTTTTTTTAGGTAAAAGAAAGTATAATGTTTTAATCAGTACAGATAACAGTTAAGTGGCTGAAATGATAAAGTGGTGAGAGTACGAGTGTTTATTTTGTATTTTTCCATGTAGAAAAAAGTTATTGACTTATAAAAAGATGCAGATTTTTTATATAAACAAAGATTTTACTTGTAAATGGTCGTAAAATGTCCGTACTACAGGTCTCACAGGACCGTCTCTTCCCTCTGGGAGCAACATCTGCTTAATTTTTGCCACCTGTAAATAAATGCAACTGTTTTTACATTCATAATAATGTTCATGTTAATAAATTTGAGCTATTATAAATATTTAAGGAAAATCATTACCTCAAAAAGTTTAATCGAGTTATCCGCACTCCCGGATGCTAGAAACCTTCCATCAGGACTAAATCTTGCACATCTTGCGACATTCTACACCATAATTTAAATGTGAAATTACCTAACTACCCCCAATTTTAATCTCAAGTCCATATGGACAGACGCATCATACCTTGTGTTCTGAAACGTGCCTTGTTTCGTGCTTTGGGAAACTCTTTGAGGAGCCTTTTGTATCATGTGCAGCACTGTTTGATGAACCAGTTATTAAGATGAATGTAAAGTTACGGAACTACCCCCAAGAACATTTGATTTCGGTAATACCTAAAATCAACAGAAACCACACGGGGAGGTGGTATTGACCCATATGCTGCTGGTAATGATGTGCTTGAATCAAACAATGGAGATGAAGATACTCCTCTCACTGTTTCATCTTTTTCCACTGCAAGACCCTGTTTACTTTTCAGACCCATCATTCTATCTGAGGGTAAATTTGTAAAATTGTTGGGACTTATTGAGTCAAAAAGAAACACTCTTATATAGGTCACCAGATTAAGCCTTGTTCCCGTTTAAGTTCATAAAGTTAAAGAGGAACGATACTATCAAAACAAAAACAAACCTTGGCAACAAGTTCAAGAAGCTTGTTGAAAGAAGCTTCAATGTTAAGTGGTGTCATTGTAGCCGAAGCAACTGCACTAGCAGCCTAGAAATATGTAAGTCATGCAATTGAAGCGAATCAGAAACACAACGTGTAGCAAGCAAATTTGTATAGAAAAGTTCAAAATGCGTATATCTTGTAGTTACAGACTTGCCAGTTTTTATATCCATTATCGAAACGTAACTTTTAGTGGTTGCAATACTAGGGATTAGAGGAATCGAGGAACTAAAACTAAAATCAATTGAATGTATAACAAAACGGAGCGTAAAGGGGCAATACTTGGGTGAGATTGTTGTCTCGAAGATGAGCAACGATTAAATTATTTACGTATCGATAAAGCTTTCCTTCCTGCAACGTCTGCTCCAAGTTGTTGTTATCCATTTCGTTCGCAAGTCGTAAATTCCCTAAACTCCAGCTAAACCCCTCTAAAACCCTAGTTGTTTGCCTCTTTCAAGAAATATATGATGCCACTGATGGAATAATTGAGGATTTAAACAAACAATAGAAGATTTTTTGCATCGAACGCCATTATTGAAGGTGATTTTTAGTTGGGATCGAGAATTTTGTGCTAAAATTCTGTGATGCTTTCAGTTTAGGCCATGGCTGCTAACACTGACTTTGCAATAGTTGAGTGTAAAAAGAGGCCCTTGTTCAGTTGTTTGTTTCCATTTAGACCGTCTCCACTCGTATTTCTGTTCTATTTTTTTAACAAAATTACGCAAAATTGGTCTTCCATCCACTAGTCATAACCTAGGGTGCGTGGGTCGGTTTTGGGTAAAATGAAACCCAAACCATTTGGTTTTTCATACCTATTGAGTTCGGTTTTTGATGAATTCGGTTTTTCGGTTGTTTTCGGTTTTTCTGTTTCGACTCATAGGTTAGTGACTTGACGGTATTCGATTTAAACCCGTAGGTTTTGGGGTTTGGTTCAAAACCAAACATATAGATTAGTTATATCAGTATTTATTTGTATCTCCATTTCATTTTATAGAACGCATACTATAAGCTTCATACAGAACCTTTTTTTATAGGACACATATACGTGGGTGATAGATAGGTGATACAACCTAGTTGAGCCGAGTACCACTCCAATTAGATAATTAGGTAACTTTTCAGCTAAACTTGTATACTGATAACCATTCATAGAAGGAAAATATTACTTAGAACTAATTAAGTACTTAATTACTTAGAATAGCAATTAAATTAAGGTTATTACTCATTTAATCCGAATTATTTATAATAGACATTTCAATTTCATTTTCTTGTCAAATATGTTATCTTATAAAAAAAACATTTAATCCACATTATGTAGCATTTTTGGTCAAAAATAGTCTCGTGTATATTGTGTGAATGTAAGAACAATTTTGGCCCATTAGATTGAAAAAATGAGTGGTTGTGATCATGATGACATTTTTGTAAATAAAACAAAATAATAATTATTTTTTTAAAAAGAATGGTCGTATAAGGGTAATTAGGTAAAATTGTGATTCCTATAACTAAGGAAAGGATTACGTTAAAAACTAAAACAAGCTATGATCATGTGACACGATTATTAACAGTTAATAAAAATTACAGATTCACAACACAGTCACATATTGATTATCAGATAATGAACGTGTAAAATTGTCGTTAACGTAAAGATGCATTCTTGGAGAATGAACGTGTAAAACAAGAAGTAAAGATGCATTCTGTGAAAATAAACGATTACAAATATACAGATGCATTCTCGAAGAAGTAAAGTTGCATTCTCGGAACAAAAAAAGTTACGTAAGAGTATTCAAAGTCAATTCTTAGAGAATGGTAAACAATGTCAACGGTAAGTGAATGTAATAGCCAGTTCATGAAGAATTCTCAAAGAATGTTATATGTGTTTAATAACTGTAGTACACATACTAAAGATTCTTGTAGAATATTTATATCATTCTCGGAGAATGAAGTTATTATATATGTTTAAAGATTATCCAGTAATATGTAAAACATTCTCTGAGAATGAAATAATTACAGAGGAATGGAAAGATAATTATGAGAATGTTAATCAAGCATTCTCAAAGAATATTAATGACGCATTCTTAAAGACTACCTTATGATTACAGAGGACTGAGAATGAAATGATTAAAGATGACAGTTATATGGAAAGTCCTATTCTCTGAGAATGAACTTGAACCATTCTCATAGAATGCCTTTCCAAAATCCAGAAGAAAAAAAAAGGCAGAGATCAAAATTTTTTGACGAACAGTTGTAGTTGAGCGGAGTTCCATCGCTACTAACCCCTTCGTCGGTGTTCCACCATTATCCATCGCCATTGTTTATCGGAACCAGGCCATGGTCGTCGTCGATCGCTCCCCGCTTCTCCCCCTTCTTCCTCGTCGTTGATCTTGTGAGAGCCTGCATCGATGGCAGTGGCAATGACGGAAGTAGTAGCACCAATCGCCGCCTTATCTATCCCCGTATCTCCTCGATCTGTGTAGAATGTCACCATTAGTTGCAAGATTAGCGAATTCATCATGTTCACCACGTGCGAGTTGGATTGTGGATCAGAGCAAGGTGTTCTAAACAACATTTTCAGGTTCAATTTGGGGTTGGGGTTTTGAGAGAGAGAGATAGAGATAGAGAGAGAGAGAGAGATAGAGAGAGAGAGATAGAGAATGATGGTAGATGGCGTATTAACTGATCGTATAATAATGAAATTGGTAGAGAGAAAAAATAAATATAATTAATTATTATATTAATTTACTAAAGTGCCACTCATAAATGATTGGACAAGAATCAGTCCTACATTCACACAATAGATGTAATTTGTATTTGAACCAATATATATATATATATATATATATATATATATATATATATATATATATATATATATATATATATATATATATATATATATATATATATATATATAAAATAGAATGTTCAACTTAGAACAATTATTAAATTGAGAACGCAAAAACAAATCTGGACCACACAATTTTAAAAAGAGACCCACATCTGTCCCCCTCTAGTCACCCACACCAACCATCCCCATCCAAACCACCACCACCCACCCCCAACCCTTCCCCTACCCCTACACACTACCCATATGCAACAACCCACCCCCACCATGACCACCTCACTCCTTCCTCTATAAAAAAGTAGTTTTTTTACCATCCATTCCCTCCACCCCGCCCTACCCTACCTTGCCCAAAAAAAAATAATTAATATTTTTACCACTCACTCCCGCCTCACCCTACCCCTACAAAAAACCATCCACTCACACCCCCACCCTATCCCCCTTCAAAAATATTAATTTTTAACTTTTTAACACCTACTCCCGCCCCACCCTATCGTACCCAACCCCCCATCCCAAAAAAGAATAAGTTTTTTTTAATTTTCTTACCATTCACTCCCGTCCCATCTCATCTTACCAGCCCCCCTCCCCCCTTCAAAAAAAGATTATTTTTTTAAAAAATTGTTAGCACCCACCCCACTCCCACATTACCCCTCCCCCTTAAATTATTCTTTTAAAATTATTTTGCCACCCTCTCCCACCCCACCCCACCCACCCGGACCCCCTTCAAAAAATTAATTTTTTTTTACCACCCACTCCTGCCCCACCCTACCCACCAACACTCGCCTTCCCCCTCCCATTTTTTTTATTTTTTACCACCCACTCGCACCTGCTCCCCAACTATCCTAATCACAACCACCACCACCTACACCCAACCACTTCACCCTACCCACCAGCACCAACCCACCCCAACCACCCTCACCACGACCACCACAACCCACCCTCTCAGCCACTCCCACCCACCTCCCCTACATGTTTTTTATTTTTTTCACCTCAACCCCACCCCATATTTTTTTAGTTTTTTTAATTTGTTATGCATATATTTACATATGAATAATAGGATTTAATGACATGTTAATAACTTAATCATATTTGAATATTTACATAATATAATAAATTTTTGTTATGTGTATATTTACATGTAAATAATATGGTTAATCGCATGTGTATATTCACATGTGAATAATAGTGTTTATCACATGTAAATATCTTAATTATATGTGAATAACAACATTTAATCACATCTGATTGAATACATATAATAAGAAATTTTATTAAAAGATAAAAAATTTGATGCATGCATATTCACATGTGAATAACAAGTTCTAATCATATGTGAATAACATGGTCTAATCACATGTGAATAACATGTTTTAATCATATGTGAATAATATGGTTTAATCGCATGCGATTAAATACAAATAATAAGAAATTTTATTAAGAAATAAAAAATTTGTTATGTGTATATTCATATGTGAATAACATGTTTTAATCACATGTGAATAGTAGGGTTTAATCATATGTGAATAGCTTAATCATATGTGAAAACATGTTAAAAAACATTAAAGTTCGTAACAACAATTTATGCAAAATTTGTAGGCTGTTTTACAGAAAATAAGGGTACGTGAGACAAGAAACATAGTAAATCGATTCTAGTTTCTAGAAATGTATAGAACATTGTATTTGGACTTATGGTTCAGAATTTATGGAAAGAACAATGAGAAGTGGTCTAAAAGGACTTAATGTGAAAAACTTTATAAAATTTATATTATAAGTCTTTATTGACCAAGCCCTCAATATACACTCTAAAAGACTTAATTAGACCTTGAAAGATAAGTATTCATTTGACTTAATTCCTATGGTTTAAGGCTTAATAAGTAGAAAAAAACAACTTAAATGCAAGTTATTGTAGTAATCATGTATTCATCTATGTTTTGAAAAACCACCATAAACTCCACAAAAATCATTTGGGGGGCAAGGTAGGGCCTATAGTTTGGTATGGAAGTTTACTTTCTTCCATCCAAAGGCCATGGCCTGATTCCAATCCCAAGTTGGATGAAAATTAGAATCTTCATAGCCTGGTTTGGAAACCTGACAAATTAAGACACTTAACTTGTAAAATTCATAAATAATTCTAGAAAATTCTAAATGATATGAGGTCAGAGCTTGTAGCTTAGATTGGATGTATAATTTCTTAAATCCAAGGGTCATGACTTAATTCCTACCCTAAGTATAGTAAAAGGTGTAATATTTACAGACTGGTCTAGAAAGTTGACTGATTTAATTAGTTAATTTGTAATAAATCACCCAAGAATCGTGTGAGGGTGTGTCTTATACGGTGTTGTAAAACTCGGCCTACTCGGCTGAGTACTCAGAATCGAGTGTTGTCCGAGGTGCTTTTATGAGAATCGACCAAAAATACTCGGACTCGATTAGAATCGGTCAACATCGGTGTTACTCGGTCAAACTCAGTGATACTAGGTCAACATCGGTGCAAATCGGTCAACCTTGGAATCGGTCAAACTCAGGAATAATAGGTCAAACTCAAGAATTTTGATTTTTTATTAAATAAATAATTATGATTTTTATGTAATTAGTTTAAAACATATCATATATTTACTTATGTAATAAACATTTTGTTGTTTAACTTTAATTTTCTTTAATTCAAATCAAATTTGATGCTGCTATGATTATATTTGGTTATTTCAGTATGTATAATAATATAATATGTATGTATTTACCTTATCCGAGTACTTGTTGAGTACTCCCCGCCTAGATCGAATACTTGCTACTCACTAGTCGACTAGTCGACCAACATGACACCGCCTAGCGACTTTTGCAACATTGATCATATATATATATATATATATATATATATATATATATATATATATATATATATATATATATATATATAATCTAAAAGAGTCTATTTTAAAAAATATCTAATAATTTGCGCTTCGTGTTTTGCAGTCACACCAACAATTAAGGCAAACATTTCCTCTATCATGGTCAATGTAAGTTGAACTTCCTCAATTTCTTCAACTTTAATTCCCCCACTTTCAAAGCTTGATTTCTAGTCCTCATCATTTCTGAGAAGTATACATGTTAGTTCTAAAACAATGCCTAGACGTTTAAAAACTTAAATACATATAAGTCTTGGTCATTATATTTCCATAACTCTTAACTAATATGAGTTCTTAACACCTCAAAGACACTTAAATTCTAAGTCCAAGTACCTTTCCCAGCACACACATCACTTGACACATATATATTTTAACACCACATCATCTTAAAGTTGACTTATAATAAGTTCTCAACATCTCAAGAGCACTAAAGTCTAAGTCCAAGTACTAATTCTAACACCCAGCTCACTTAAACTAATGTTCTGATGCCAAATTGTGACACCCCTCACTAAGGGTATTTAATAAAACATAATTTTAAGTCCATGTTAACCAATTCAAGCTAAATAAACACCATTTGCAAAAGTTTTAGTCCCAAACGTCATTTATCAAGTAGTTAAATTAAACATAGTGAGGAAGTATCAAATCTAGTAACACAACATACGTTCAAGCAACCACACATATCATGGCCTTCAAAAACAGATTTTCATCATCTTTAATAAATCATCCAAAATGAATGCACAAGTATACTTATAGTATAACACATAAAAATAAATACATGCAAATCCTCTAAAACAACTCACATCATAAATAGTTTCGGGACATGTACTCCGATAAACTCACCTTAGTTAAGTAGTAACTCAAGTCCTCAACTGTAACGCCAAAACATGTTTATTATGTAATTATAATAAAAAGGGTAAATTGGTCATTTTACCTTAGAAGGGTAATTTGGTCTTTTGGACAGAAAAGGATTTGTCTTGTAATAATATTTTGAGTCGTGGACTTAAAATGTTATAAAATCTGATTTTTGTCATAAATTGTGTAAATGGTGGCAAAAGTTCAATATATGCAACTCTAGGGACTAAACTGCAATTTCTGGAAGTATAAAAGGATGGAAGCTTCTCCCATTTGTGTGCAGATTTTTAGAGGCTTACGGGAGAGGGTTTGTGACTGATTTTTCCAGAAACTTGAAGAATTCGTGAAGGTTTGAACTTGGAATTCGATTCTTGGCTTCAAATGGTAGAATTGGAAGTTTTGGAGGTAAGTTTTCCAAGTTCTAGCTTATGTGTTCTTGATGAGTTTTGTAGAACTCAAAACTGCATTTACAGTTATGATTGGGTGATTAAAATGATGTAATACTTCCATTAAGTCATGCTAATAAGGGCTTAATTCAAGATAATGAAAGTAGATTGTTATTTATGGTGAATTTGAAGTTTTGGGGTTTTTGGAACTAAGAACCCTAATTCTTCATATGATTGATTGAGTGGGTTTTGAGGGTTAAAAACCTTGTATTAATAGAAGGTTTTAGCCTAGGAATAAACCCCAAACGATTAAGAACAGCATTAAGGACTTAAATATCAAAACTGCAAGCTACAGTGCACAATTCGCGACTGGTCTGGAGACCTGCACTGGCGCTAGGCGCAGTGCGCCCTACATCCAGGCGCAGTGCGCCCCTGGGACAGGGAATCAGAAACGCTAACTTTTGTTTGGCTTGTCCGATTTACCTCAAATTTAAACCATAAGTCCCTAATGGTTTGAAAAGTATGGGAAAATTTTTAAATTGAGTTTTCGACTCCTCGGGGGCACTGTAGAGCAACACGAATGCCTCGGTGAATAGTGAAACTCATGAAAAGTTAGTAAACGGAAAGTTTATTATCTAGACATTGTTTGTATTGATACTATATTGAACTCTTATGCATTAGAGTCAATTAGAATGGTTGTTAACCTATAATCATTGTAAAATGATTGATATTATAGGTACGGGACAAAGTCTTACGGATTACATCGGAAGGCAAGAAGCAACGAAAGCTAGCAGTAGCAAGCATTCAGGTGAGTAATCTTAACTATATCTAGTGTGATATACGATGATCACAGTGGCACTACTTGAAGTAGTTGAAAACGATATAAGGGTAGAATACCCAAACGATATGCGGATATAATATGGGATTCAAAACCCAAATGGTGCGGCCTATATGGCTATGATTTCTGGTGCGGTCTTAGGACCATGATATTGGGTTATTGAACCTAAACTGGTGCGGCCTTCGGGCTATGATATAAGAAATAAAACAACCGGTGCGGCCTTCGGGCTATGATAAATAATAAAACTAATGGTGCGGCCTTCGGGCTATGATTTAATTAACTAAAATGATTTGGTGCGGCCTTTATGGCTATGATATTTGGTGCGGCCTTTATGGCTATGATATACGGTGCGGTCAGTAATGACTATGACTTTTGGGACAGAAACTGTTAAGAGTTTAATTGTTGTTATTCCCTTATATATACATGTTTATTTGCTTGATTACTCATTGGGCTTAATAGCTCACAGTTTATTTGATATGTCCCTGTAGGTGAGCGTGATCCTGCTAAGGGAAAGGATAAAGTCCGTGACTGAGTACTTAGAGTTTGAAGTGACTACCCGGCTTGAAGAATGTATAATATATATGTATTGTACTTCGTGATACACTTGTACCTGTTGTGTTAACTAATACCCCTATACTTATGATTTGATTGTAAAAGATATGGTTTGAAAAATAAAAATTTTTAAGGGGTGTTTTGTTAATAAGTCGGGTGTTACAAGTTGGTATCAGAGCCGTGGTTTAAGTGAACTAGGTATCTTAGATTAGATTCCTGGACTTAAACCTTGAGAGAAACACAGACAAATGGACTGTTAGATATATATAAGTTTATTATTGTATATGTAATCTAATGGTTTGCTGAATTTTGAAGTATGAGAAATACAAGGAGTAATCCCACTGGTGCAAATTCGCGTGGAACTTCAAGAAGTGGACCAGCCCGTTCATGCGGCTCTGTGGGACGAAGAGCAAGAGCACCAGCAAGGGAACCGGTGGGAGAAAATCCACCTGATATTCGGGCAATAGTGGAAGAAGTGGTTAGGCAAATGATGCCTACATTAACGAATAACCCCAATCCGAGTGGCAATCCTAACCCGAGTGCCAATCCTAATCCTAGTGAAGAGGCTACAAAAAGTATTCATGACAGGCAGCCGGAAGATGAAAGCCAGGGAGAAAGTCGTGCTCGGGCAATAAAAGAAACTCAAGGCGGGGAAGCTTCTACAAAAAGAGTCGGATGTACTTACAAAGCTTTCCTTGGTTGTAAGCCAAAAGAGTTTTCAGGGACAGATAATCCAGTCCAAGCTATGGAGTGGATAATGCATATCGAGAAGGTGTTTCGGGTTAGCAAATGTGCGGATGAGGACAAGGTAGAATTTGCCACAAATCAACTCACAAGCAACGCACTACATTGGTGGCAAATTTACTACAAATCATTGGATCTTGATTCATCCCAATCGGTACCTTAGGAGCAATTCAAGATTAAGTTCAATGAAGAATACTGCTCAGAAGTAGCTATAAAGAAGTTGGAGGACGAATTTCTGCACATGGAACAAGGTTCCCAGTCCGTCCAAGAGTACACATTGAGCGTTCTGGAGAAAGCAAGATTTGCAGAACACCATGTCAATACCGAAAAGAGGAAGATTGATAAGTATGTTTGGGGGCTGACGACCCGAATCAGAGAAATTGTACAACCACTGAAACTGTCTACTTTCCGACAAGTGGTGGATCGAGCCACAGAAAGGGAGACAGAGTTGAAGCGACAAGAAGACGAAAGGAAAGCCGTTGAAACAAAAAGAAAGGCGGAAGACCATAGTTGGACGCCTCAGAAAAAGTCGCAGCAAACCGGGTATAAGGGTAAAGGTCAGAGGGACGAAGGAAAGTGGTGTGAAAAATGCAGAAAAAGGCACTCTGGGAGTTGCCGGGTCAACACTACATCCGCAAGTTGTCGAAATTGTGGAAAACCGGGGCATGATGCTAGCAACTGTCGGGCTGAACGTAGGTGTTTCCAATGCGGAGCTACGGATCATCTTCGCCTGAACTGTCCCGAGTTGAAATCTGTAGCAATCAGTGATAGACCCAGGATCGAGCAGGGTGGAAAGAAAGAGGAAGTGAAGAACCGAGGAAGACCGGTAGCCTCGCGAGCTTTCCAAATGACCGTTGAGGAAGCCCGTGAGAAGACAGATGTGGTTACAGGTATCTTCACTCTCAACTCCATACCTGTATATGTTATATTTGATCCAGGGGCTACACACTGTTTTATCTCGGAGTCTTTGTTGTCCCGCCTGAATGTACCGTTAACCCCAATGGGTGAAAGCTTAGAAGTGGCTATAGCGGACGACAGATATGTTTGGGTTTCTGAACACTTGGAAGGTTGTCAGCTTAAAATCTACGGGACCACTTTCCCTATAGATTTGAAGCCGATGACTACCAATGAGTTCGGTGTAATTGTGGGTATGGATTGGTTAGCAACAAACTATGCTAACATGGATTGTAGAAATAAAAGTATTACGGTCTTATCACCGGATGGGGAATGGATGAAGATTCAGGGTGAACGACCTCGGTTAAGAATGCCAGTTATCTCCTTTGCTCAAGCCCGAAGCTGTATTAGTAAAGGAGGGATGTTTTATTTGGCCTATGTAGCGGTGGCAAAGCCAGTTAAAGTGGGGGTAGCGAATGTAAACGTGGTAAATGAATTCCCAGATGTGTTTCCAGATGAACTTCCAGGGTTGCCACCAGATCGACAGGTTGAGTTCACGATTGAACTGATTCCAGGAGCTGCTCCTGTTGCTCGAGCTCCATATCGTTTGGCACCTTCAGAGATGGTGGAACTGCGAAAGCAACTGGAAGAACTGTTAGACAGATGTTTCATCAGACCGAGTACATCGCCTTGGGGAGCCCCTATCCTATTTGTCAAGAAGAAAGATGGGTCAATGCGCATGTGTATTGACTATCGGGAATTGAACAAGATCACGGTGAAGAATAAGTATCCGCTCCCACGAATTGATGACTTATTCGACCAGCTACAAGGGGCATCCTACTTTTCAAAAATTGACCTGAGGTCGGGTTACCATCAGCTGAAGATACGGGAATCTGACGTTCCAAAGACAGCTTTTCGCACACGATACGGTCACTATGAGTTTTTGGTGATGCCTTTCGGGTTAACCAATGCTCCAGCCGTATTCATGGATCTCATGAACCGGGTGTGTCGACCGTTCCTTGATACCTTGGAGTAGGAGTGAGCGTGGTGCGGTGTGGTGCGGTTTTAGCATAAAACCGCAACTCGTACCGCTAGGTGCGGTTTTTATTTGTGTAAAACCATATGTTGCGGTTTTTTTGCGGTACGGTTTTTGCGGTTTATTTTACGGTTGCGGTTTGTAGCGGTGCGGTTTCGGTTTTAAACCGCAAATACTCAAAGCATCCAAACTACATCCTTGTAAAATGCAGCAAGAATAATATATTTAAACAAAAATTAGGATTTTGAACGGAAAGTTCTTACATACATCTTAAAAATATATGTTAAACGACAAACTACAACAATTAGAACCAAACTTTTAATATTATTATAAAAAACTTTGATAAATTTTAAAAGTGTCGCTATCATACTTTTGTGACTATATTAAGCTTTGTTACCACACAAAAATTATGGATGCTGATCATCCGAAGATCAGCAATTTGCCCTGGTATACCAGCAAAACAGAAGGGGGTTTTCATATGCAATTTTCCATGGCTAAGTATTGTAGGACTTACACGGGTTTTCATAGTTCCAAAGCATGATTCATGAGCATTCTTCTGCAACAATAACGAACAAGTCCCAAAGCATCAAAAGCATCTATAAATGGGAATTAACATTAAGGGAATTAACATATATAAATGGGAATTAACATTAAGGTTCCTAAATTTCGACACAATAAAGTCCAAAGTCTTGAAATCGGTCCACTGTTTCCACGGATGGAAGTGGAAACTTATTGTGGAAGGACCAATTCAATCGACGGTCCTACTGTGGATTGTGGACGAGTTCACGACTCACCAGCAACGAATCTGAATCACACACCAAGTGAGAATCGTGTTCAACAGTTCAACATTTGAGTTTGGAATGCGTATTAACGATTACATAGCTATAACGAAAACAGAAGCCAAGCAGGAAGTTGGGAAGAGTAATTAGATGATTACCGGTAGCGTCGTTATCGTCGGTGGCCGGATAATTGACGACAAAGACGATGGCTGCTGGGGAAGACGGAAGATCGACGACCGACGGGAGTGGGAAGCGGCGATTGAGGAAGTCGAGATGCATATAACCCTAGTTACAGACTCGCAATTTTTGGGCATTAGATATAGCGGGTTAATGTTCAATTTTTTTGGAATTAGCGGGAGTTGAAAATTTTAATTTAAAACTTGTGTTTTTTTTTCAGTTCTAGACACCAGTTAATTTATTATATATTATATAAAATTTAAATATATAATAAATTTTGCGGTGCGGTTTCGGTAAAATTGCGCGGTTTTTCAAGCTAAAACCGCACCGCACCATGCTTTGCGGTTGCGGTTTTTGCGGTTTCGGTTTTTTGCGATTTTTTGCGGTTTTGCGGTTTTACGGTAGCGGTAAATGCGGTTTTTGGCACGGTTTCGGCTTTCGGTTCGGTTTTTGCTCAGCCCTACCTTGGAGATAGTATTTATAGATGATATCTTGGTGTATTCGCGAAGCCAAGCCGAGCATGAGGTGCATCTGCGTCAAGTGTTGGAGTTGCTTCGCCAAGAAAAACTGTATGCTAAATTCTCCAAGTGTGAATTTTGGCTAAGAGAAGTTCAATTTCTTGGCCATTTAATTAATGCTGAAGGGGTGAAAGTTGATCCATCAAAGATTGAAGCATTGATGAAGTGGGAACCGCCTCGAAGTCCAACGGAGGTACGAAGTTTTCTTGGTTTGGCAGGCTATTATAGAAGATTTGTCGAGAAGTTTTCCTCGATAGCTGCCCCATTGACCAAGTTGACCAAGAAAGGCGAAAAGTTCACGTGGGCGGAAAAACAACAAGAAGCTTTCCAAAGGTTGAAACAAGCCTTGTGTGAAGCACCAGTGTTAGCACTACCGCAAAGTGGAGAAGAATATGTGATCTACAGCGATGCTTCAAAAGTTGGCCTTGGATGTGTATTAATGCAGAAAGGTCGGGTAATAGCTTATGCGTCCCGCCAACTAAAAGACGCTGAGAAGAAGTATCCAGTTCATGACCTGGAATTAGCTGCGGTGGTTCTAGCATTGAAGCTGTGGAGACACTATTTATATGGTGTGAAATTTGTTGTCTATACGGACCACAAAAGTTTGAAGTATTTATTTGATCAAAAAGAGCTTAACATGCGACAGCAAAGATGGATGGATCTACTGAAAGACTTTGACTTTGAAATTCGGTACCACCCTAGCAAGGCGAATGTGGTGGCAGATGCTCTAAGTCGGAAAGAAGCACCATTAAAAGTTACATCCGCGTGTATGGGTATAGCAAGCCGGTTACCAGAATTGATCCGTTTGGCACAAGAAGAAGTGTGCAAGTCTGAACATGTAAAAAGTGAACGAATGGTTGGGTATTTGAAGCATCTGGAAGAAAATGCACAGAAATTAAAAACCTTTAGAGGCCGCGTGTGGGTCCCAAAACAAGGAGAAGCGCGGACTTACTTTTAGAAGATGCACACTGTAGCCGATATGCAGTTCATCCGGGTAGTACCAAGATGTACCGGACGTTAAAACCGTTGTATTGGTGGCCCGGAATGAAAAGAGATGTTGGAAGATATGTAGAAAGATGTTTGACATGTCTGCAAGTGAAGTCAAACCATCAGAAACCATACGGAGAAATCCAACCATTGCCGATTCCAGAGAAGAAGTGGGACCATATCACTATGGATTTTGTAACAAAGTTGCCGCGGACACCGCGAGGTCACAATTCGGTGTGGGTAATTGTTGATCGATTGACAAAATCAGCGCAATTCATACCGATTAGCGAGAAGTACAGGGTGGATCAACTGGCGAAAATCTACATAGATGAGGTGTTATGTCAACATGGATTACCAACATCTATTGTGTCGGATCGAGACAGCAGATTTACTTTCCATTTTTGGCAAAGTCTTCAAAAGCGATTGGGTTCAAAAGTACTCATGAGTACTGCATACCACCCGCAGACCGATGGCCAAAGTGAAAGAACTATCCAAACTTTGGAAGATATGCTGAGAACCTGTGTAATTGACTTTGATGGAAGCTGGGAAGATCATCTACCCTTAGTAGAATTCGCGTACAATAACAGCTATCATTCCAGCATTCAGATGGCCCCGTATGAGGCATTGTATGGAGCACCGTGTCGTACACCGACTTGCTGGACTGAAGCTGGGGAAAAGCCGTTGGCTGGACCCGAAATTGTAGCACAGATGGAAAAAAAGATCAAACAAATTCGAGAAAACTTGAAGGTAGCTCAGAATCGACAGAAACAGTACGCAAATAAACGGGTGAAACCGATAAAATTCCAAGTAGGAGATATGGTAATGCTCAAAGTATCCCCTTGGAAAGGCCTAATTCGTTTTGGGAAGAAAGGGAAGTTGAGTCCTCAGTTCATTGGACCTTTCCGTATATCCCAAAGAGTTGGAGTCGTGGTGTATAAATTGGAGTTACCTGATGAACTTCATGGTATACATGATGTATTTCATGTGTCCCATTTGAGGAAGACCTTATTCGATAAATCTCAACAAGTACCTCTTGCTGAAATTGAAGTGGATGACAAGTTGAGATACCCGGAACAACCCGAGAGGGTGCTAGACCGCAAAGTAAGACAGCTGCGAAACAAGAAAATCAGCATGGTCAAAGTGCTTTGGCGACATCACAGAGGTTCCGACATGACATGGGAGACCGAAAGTGAAATGAGGGAGAAATACCCTCAACTTTTTGTATGATTTCGGGGACGAAATCTCTTAAAGGAGGGGAGAATTTGTAACGCCAAAACATGTTTATTATGTAATTATAATAAAAAGGGTAAATTGGTCATTTTACCTTAGAAGGGTAATTTGGTCTTTTGGACAGAAAAGGATTTGTCTTGTAATAATATTTTGAGTCGTGGACTTAAAATGTTATAAAATCTGATTTTTGTCATAAATTGTGTAAATGGTGGCAAAAGTTCAATATATGCAACTCTAGGGACTAAACTGCAATTTCTGGAAGTATAAAAGGATGGAAGCTTCTCCCATTTGTGTGCAGATTTTTAGAGGCTTACGGGAGAGGGTTTGTGACTGATTTTTCCAGAAACTTGAAGAATTCGTGAAGGTTTGAACTTGGAATTCGATTCTTGGCTTCAAATGGTAGAATTGGAAGTTTTGGAGGTAAGTTTTCCAAGTTCTAGCTTATGTGTTCTTGATGAGTTTTGTAGAACTCAAAACTGCATTTACAGTTATGATTGGGTGATTAAAATGATGTAATACTTCCATTAAGTCATGCTAATAAGGGCTTAATTCAAGATAATGAAAGTAGATTGTTATTTATGGTGAATTTGAAGTTTTGGGGTTTTTGGAACTAAGAACCCTAATTCTTCATATGATTGATTGAGTGGGTTTTGAGGGTTAAAAACCTTGTATTAATAGAAGGTTTTAGCCTAGGAATAAACCCCAAACGATTAAGAACAGCATTAAGGACTTAAATATCAAAACTGCAAGCTACAGTGCACAATTCGCGACTGGTCTGGAGACCTGCACTGGCGCTAGGCGCAGTGCGCCCTACATCCAGGCGCAGTGCGCCCCTGGGACAGGGAATCAGAAACGCTAACTTTTGTTTGGCTTGTCCGATTTACCTCAAATTTAAACCATAAGTCCCTAATGGTTTGAAAAGTATGGGAAAATTTTTAAATTGAGTTTTCGACTCCTCGGGGGCACTGTAGAGCAACACGAATGCCTCGGTGAATAGTGAAACTCATGAAAAGTTAGTAAACGGAAAGTTTATTATCTAGACATTGTTTGTATTGATACTATATTGAACTCTTATGCATTAGAGTCAATTAGAATGGTTGTTAACCTATAATCATTGTAAAATGATTGATATTATAGGTACGGGACAAAGTCTTACGGATTACATCGGAAGGCAAGAAGCAACGAAAGCTAGCAGTAGCAAGCATTCAGGTGAGTAATCTTAACTATATCTAGTGTGATATACGATGATCACAGTGGCACTACTTGAAGTAGTTGAAAACGATATAAGGGTAGAATACCCAAACGATATACGGATATAATATGGGATTGAAAACCCAAATGGTGCGGCCTATATGGCTATGATTTCTGGTGCGGTCTTAGGACCATGATATTGGGTTATTGAACCTAAACTGGTGCGGCCTTCGGGCTATGATATAAGAAATAAAACAACCGGTGCGGCCTTCGGGCTATGATAAATAATAAAACTAATGGTGCGGCCTTCGGGCTATGATTTAATTAACTAAAATGATTTGGTGCGGCCTTTATGGCTATGATATTTGGTGCGGCCTTTATGGCTATGATATACGGTGCGGTCAGTAATGACTATGAGTTTTGGGACAGAAACTGTTAAGAGTTTAATTGTTGTTATTCTCTTATATATACATGTTTATTTGCTTGATTACTCATTAGACTTAATAGCTCACAGTTTATTTGATATGTCCCTACAGGTGAGCGTGATCCTGCTAAGGGAAAGGATAAAGTCCGTGACTGAGGACTTAGAGTTTGAAGTGACTACCCGGCTTGAAGAATGTATAATATATATGTATTGTACTTCGTGATACACTTGTACCTGTTGTGTTAACTAATACCCCTATACTTATGATTTGATTGTAAAATATATGGTTTGAAAAATAAAAATTTTTAAGGGGTGTTTTGTTAATAAGTCGGGTGTTACATCAACCTCATCTTAATTTATACATTTCTACTCCTTTCCTACAAGTCAAGAGAGAAGTATTCAAATTCACCCATTTTAGGGATAAAATCAAAGTTCACTAACAAAACTTCTTAAGGTCAATAATCCTTATTAAATGTAATGAAAAACCCCAAGGGAAGGATCAGGGCCTGGCACCATACAAGTCACATTCTACGGTACGTGAGAACTGAAATATCACGACCCAGCCAAGAACGTGACATGTCTAAGGCCTCTACGCAACGTGAAAACTAGATAGAAGTCTAAGATACTCTCAACAATTCACAATCCAATCATTAGACCATTCTTATTTATTCTATACTCCATCCACGACCTACAAGTGACTTAAAACAAGTCCAAACTTCAATACATCATCTACAAATGGTCGAGATGTTGATGGCTTAATGTATTAAGTCCCAAACATCTCAATGGATTAGGACTACATTAAGACATTAACTAACACTTGAATACATTCCATTCACCACATCAATATCTTATAAGCAATCCATTAAGGACTTAATCATTAGGTCATCCCCAAGGGAGTCATTCTCACTCCTTATTTCAATTCTAAGGAAATTATCTCATGGAATCCCCGATTCCAACCACTGATCTACTGGTAAAACACTCATGAAATGTCAACTTCCAATCATGGTTCAAGTGATTTCTGTAGGGTTTTCTACAATAACTAAATTGGAGTCATTAGGGAAACATTTAGGAATGAATCCATTCATACAAAGCACATCAAAGAATCGATCTATCATCAATATGTATAAAACTTCATCACATCCAAGTTCCTGGGTTTATAACACTCATTTATTCATTATGGGTGATTCTAGATTATCTATTGGTTGTATAATGATCACATAATGGTCTAGGAACATAAACTAATACTTCATTGCATTTCTATGGTAAATCTAACCATCATAAATAGATCAAGAACACAAAGTACGACTTATCAAACTTAGAGTATCATTTCAAGATTTTAATTGATTTTTCTTCCATTATTGTTATTATCATTTAACTAATTATTTATTATTATCGTTATTATTTTTTTCATCATTATTTTTTTTAAATTGTCAAAACTTTTAGGCCTAAAATAAGAATGTTGCACTAAATGCATAACAAAAATTCTAGGAATAAAATATTTCACGAGTGTCATGAATCTTGCCTAGTTTGAGATGAAATTAGGGATGAAGTAGTGATGCTCTATACGAATTTTTGTGTCCCTTGCTCGACTATATAATAAAGACTACAGAGGTAGTATCAGATTAGGTTCATATATTAATATCCTAGTCGAGATCCTAAGATACCGATACATTGCTTTAGATAGATATTAATGTGGTCAAAATTGTTTTTCGCATGTAGGATCTTAAGATCAAGCTCAAGATTAAGATATTAACAACCATACTTAAGATGTAGAAGCATTGATTCCCTTTGATGGTTGGATTGGAGTTTTCTACATGGCCGAAGTTTGGAGAAAAAGAGAGAAGGCGAAGAGCCAACTATAACTTAGGGATCACAAATGAGATGATACGGTAAAAATAATCTTCATTAGGATGCCTAATATTGTGACAAGTATCCCCTATCAAAAAGACACATTTTCCCTCATGTGGGGTGGACGTGAGGGATTTAACAACAATAATTTGACAAGGATTTAACTCAGAGGATCAATTCCACAATGAAACCGGCTGAAAAGGATCGTATTTATAAATTTTCATTGATTTAGACCTTAGTCAAAGAAAATCACAAATCACATGACATTTTTGCAAATCTATCTAACTACTATGCTAATCCGTTGACACGTTTTTCATAGATTACATGATTTTTTTGATAGACATATAGACGGTAGTCGTTTTGTAACATAAACTTTCATGCTTAGTCATTAGCTCATAAAACAAATATAAAATTCAATTACAGTATAATTACACCTTTCATCTTTTAAAGGGAATAATAATGGTGTCGGCGGAGCATGTTAAAGGGTGAGCTGGAGTCGTGAAGTTCCATCTCGTACCACGTTAAAAGAAATGGGACCCGCTTCCAAGATACGACTCCAACATGCTTTTGCCATTTGCCTTTTCTTGTTGTTTTACTTTTTCTAAAGAAAATTAGATAGATAGAACTTTTTTGAGTGTGAAGAAAATTAGATAGATAGAACTTTTTTGAGTTTGTAGGAAGAAAATATATCACACTTTACAAACAGATATACAATTGTCCTGTTAGAATTTATTTTTACAATTAAATTTAATTGGTTATCTTTTGTTGTAATCATCATTATTAATTATTTGTTAATATGAAGACCAACATATAAACACCCCCAATAGATCCCATTACGCAACCATGCACCTTTTTGTATTCATTATTAATTATTTGTTAATATGAAGACCAACATATAAACACCCCCAATAGATCCCATTACGCAACCATGCACCTTTTTGTATTAAGCTGCTGCAACTTTTACACAAATGCAACGTCTCTCTTTTATACACATAAATTATCATACTAAAAATAGTAAAATAGACATGTTTCAATAAAACAAGTTATTCTTCCATATACGGTTAAAAAACATAGATTTTGAATGTACACATGATACATATATGCACATTTAAATGCATACATACGCTTTTTGCGTTTTTTGAATTGTAGAAGTATTGATGATTTAATGTTTAATTGATCATTTTTATGTGATTAACACTGATACCAATGCCGGAGAGGATCAAGTTATGATCTAATAAGTCATTTTTATCAAATCATGTTGATACAAAATGCTTTTACTAAGAATTTAAGCATATCTTAATTTTTATTTTATGAAATACAAAGTGCATTACTATTTTATAAGATAGCAAAAAAATTGTTTGCAAATAAATGGTGTTATTCTTTATATTAAATGAAGTAAAAAACGTTATTATTTTTATGTTATTAAAATGAAATTTTCATTAAGTTATATAAGATCGAATATTTATTTTGTAAAATAATAGGAAATGCATAGGTGGGAAGTGGGAACCTTGAGAGATCCGGCAAAAGTCAATGGTACAACCATGGACAACATTTTTTCTTCCACGGTTCCACCTACCTCTAGCCAATCATCGTGGCCCACCTGTAACTGGACTGCCAAAATAACTTTGAAAATTAAGTCCATGATTTCGGATTCTTTTAAAGATGTATTTTGATTATTTTATTATAATTACTTTATCTAAATAGTTCTTCGCTTAAATGTATCAAATTGACGAAATTCAATTATGCATTTACTTATTCTTTAACCTAATTTAATAAAAATAAATATTAAAAAACATTATATACCCATGTTCAATATGCATACCGAAACACCTCATTGGCCACCTTTGTATTTAACATCTAGTTGATGTAATTTTGTTGAAATATTGATCCATAACTAATAGGATTTAAGAATATTCTCATTACCTAGTTTATGTATTTTTGTTGTAACGTTCGGCTATAGCAAATTAGCAAAGAGCTCCATAATCTAAACTCTAAAAGCCGTTTGCCATTTCAATCTAGTTTCATTGTGCTGCGAAATTGATTGTGACATCTTAAAATAGTGGCAATCCATTTTATATTGTTTGAAATAATTTTAATTTTAATATCTTGAAATGTTAATCAATATTGAAAAAAGTGTAAGAAACAATTATCAGGAAAATAATTATGAAAACCAAAATACAAAGTAAATCACGCGTAACTCTGGTCCATTGTTACGAGTTTCATCAAATTCAATTGTGATCTCTTAAAAAGTCAAGAAATTCAAATACTCTTTAACTTATTATGATGTAGTTAAAGTGCATTAATTTTCCAACACAATTTGATTAATTTTAACACTAAGTTTCGTACCAATTTAGCAAACTAACAAACATAGAACAACGTACATATCATAATGCCCAATGTACAACTACTTATTGAACTATTCTTTTCCAATTTCGCTTGTCGATACCCCTAGACTTTCTCCTTCATCAAAAATTCCACACACAAATCTGCATCTATTTATACCCTTCACCGTCTTCTACATTTCTTCCCACAAGCAACCCCCTCTTCGATCTCATCTTCCTCTTTCACAATGGCTTCCTCGGTAACCCCTACGCCCTTGTTGAAAGATAAACTCGATATCGTCATTCCCACAATCAGAAACCTCGATTTCCTCGAGATGTGGAGGCCATTCTTCCAACCTTACCATTTGATTATCGTACAAGATGGTGATCCTTCAAAAGTCATCAAAGTACCTGAAGGTTTCGATTATGAACTCTATAATCGTAATGACATCAACAAAATTCTGGGACCTAAAGCTTCTTGCATATCCTTCAAAGATTCTGCTTGTCGTTGCTTTGGTTACATGGTCTCCAAGAAAAAGTATATCTACACCATTGACGATGATTGCTTTGTAAGTCTCACTTTGACCCATTTTCGTTATCTTGCTTTTTTGCTCTTGATGTTTTCAGTTCGTAACTTTTGAAATTGGGCAATTTAACTAGGTTTAGGGTTTAAGATCGAACTTAAACCCTCCAAGATCCAGTTTTTTTTTGTCTTCAGATTCGTTCAATTTTGTCTTTAAAGTTGAAATAAGCTTCAAAACTGTTTGATTTGTCCGGGTTCAATTGAATTTTGGGCGATCTAGGGTTTTAAGTTAGTCTTATGGGGTTTTGAACGCAGATCTACTTTTTTCCGTCTTTAGTTTACTTTATATGCAATCAATTATGTTAGTGACGTCAGATTGATTGAGAAACCCCTGATCATGCCATGATTTCCATGTTAACAAACAGTTGTGATGCTGTTTCGATTGTATTTTTATTAGTACTAAATTGGTAATTTGATCTATTTCACTAGGGTTTTGTCAGCTCTGTAATTTTAATCTATGTTCTTAGCTAAGTATGCATGTATCATGTATGTATGCCATGGTAGATTGGTCATTTGTTATAGTGTTAGAAACACGCATACAACATATCAATTCAAAGAAAGAATGTCCATAATCATTGTTTTTATCCAAATATCAAATGTTTGTTTTGGTTTTTTTAACGTATTCAAGCTGAGATTACCAATTTGTCTCGTGTTTTTAGATCGATTTTGGTTCCGAAGTTACTCCATACAAAAAGAGAATTCTAGATCTTTGACCATTGATAGTTGATGAGCTAATTTACATTATTCTGATTTGTACTATGAATTGTGTTGTTGATCCAATAGGTTGCTAAAGATCCGTCCGGAAATGACATCAATGCCCTCGAGCAACACATCAAGAACCTATTGTCTCCATCAACTCCATTTTTCTTCAACACCCTTTACGATCCATACAGGGAAGGTGCCGATTTCGTCCGTGGGTACCCGTTTAGTCTTCGTGAGGGTGTCTCAACCGCCGTTTCTCACGGCCTCTGGCTTAACATCCCGGACTACGATGCCCCTACTCAACTCGTCAAGCCTCGTGAGAGGAACACTAGGTGTGTCTCTGTCTCTTTTAGCCTTTTTCCCTAAGATTAGATCTGGTCATCCATTGTGGGTCCTACATCATACAGGGCCCGTTGGTGGATGACCTAGAATCATGAGATAGATCATAAACAATCTTTTGCAATGTATTTTACTAGATTCGTGGATGCGGTTATGACCATACCGAAGGGAACCCTCTTCCCTATGTGCGGAATGAATCTTGCTTTTGACCGCGAGTTGATCGGTCCCGCAATGTACTTCGGTCTCATGGGTGACGGTCAGCCAATTGGGCGCTACGACGACATGTGGGCCGGTTGGTGCATCAAGGTAAAAATGATGTTTAAAATTATTTTTTTTTTTAAACGACCACATGACTTTCTTTATGAAGTAAAAAAGAAAGGGTGTCATAGTTAAAATTTTTGTTTATTATAGGTGATCTGCGACCACCTAGGGTTAGGAGTGAAGACGGGTTTGCCCTACATTTGGCACAGTAAAGCTAGCAACCCATTTGTGAATTTGAAGAAGGAATACAAAGGGATCTATTGGCAAGAGGAGTTGATTCCATTTTTTCAGGCGGCCACCCTGCCAAAAGAGTGCACCACCGTTCAAAGTTGCTATAAGGAGCTGTCAAAACAGGTCAAGGCTAAGCTAGGAAAGATTGATGACTACTTCAACAAGTTAGCTGATGCTATGCTGACGTGGATTGAAGCATGGGATGAGCTTAACCCGTCTACTACACAGCCAAAGCTTTTGAATGGGAAATAGAGGGTTAGATTTGACGAATAGTTGGATTACTATTGATTTTACTCATATAAGAGGAGTATTTTTAATTATTTTTTTTTGGAGTATTAAATATGGATTATTGATTTTGATTATGTTAGTTTTGATGATCTCTTTTATGATATAGTATTTATTTAAAATGTTACTTTTGCATTGCCGACGATATTTCTTTTAAGTGTTTGTCTTTAGATTGTTGAAGAAATTTGTGACTTCTTGAAATACAATGTTTTTTTTATCTTTGCTATCACTAATTGTTTTTATAAAAATGATTCTTTTATGGAAGCATTTGTTTGGAAATAAATATTTTGAGAATGTTTTATCAATAAATGATTTAATTTTGATTTTTGATGTTGTCAAGTGTCAAACTCATATGAAAATGAGGTAACGCCTTGATGTGGCATATGGTGATCAATTGAGAATTATAAATTTAGGCTAAACGGTGTGGGAGGGTGGGTTGTAGGCATCCAATGTGTCTATCCTTGCCTGTGTTGGCGGTAAGCGGCATCGGCAAGCAGCAGAGACAAGTACTCATAGCTATCTTTGTCTCTCTTTACCGCTCTCTCTGTCTCTCTTCTCCCTCTCTTTCAGTTCTCTCTCTTCTCCGTTGCCGCCAACAACCGCCGACACCACACCATTGTCTCTCTTTTCCCGCAGTGAGTTCATTTTTAAAGGTGTGTTTGCTGATGTGGAGGTGGGTGCCACCGACACCACACCTTTCAGCCTTACAATAAAGAGTTGGCCCCTTTTTGGATATATGTTTTCAATCTTGGGTGATATGTATGTACTTCAAAAAATATGAAAATGAAGTTTATTTTTCCGTTTGACTAGTTCTAAATATAAAAAAAGGGTTATTGTCACTGTAACACAACCAAGTTTTGTGTTTTACCGGAATTGGTCACTAAAAGTTTTTTTTTTTTTTTTTGCGCAATAGGTCACCAAAGTTGAATTTTATGCGCTAAATAGGTCCCCGACGTTAAAACTAACCGGTTTTCACGTTAACGCCGAGACCTATTTAACATGTAAATGCAACTTTAGTGACCTATTGTGCAAAAAGAAAAAACTTCAGTAACTAATTCAGAAAAAAAAAACTTCAGTGACCTATCGCAACCACAAAGACCATAGTCGATCTCAATATCGCACTGTCCGTCTCGAATCTGTCTTCTTGGTTCCGCTCTCTCTCCCCCCTCTTTTTTTCTGGTATTGGTCGCGAATCATAGCCACCGCCGGTGCTGGATTCCTTTATACCACTACTGAGTTCTTCCGATGTGCTTGTGAGTCCACAATAAAAAAAATCGAAAAACCCACATTAACCAAAATCGAAACAAAACCAAACATGCAATTTTTATTTTGCAAAAAAAACGAAATTTTTTGGTGCGGTGCAGTTTTTATTTTTATAAAAACCAAACCGCACCGCTTGTAGGAACCTAACCGCAAATCGCAATACAAACTTAACCGCACCGCGTATTTTATATTAAAATAATAATTAATTATATATAAATAACTATTATTATATTGAAAGTTAATACAAATTATGAAGCGGGATTACAAATATACGATTACGAGTAGTATTCCCAAAAAAATCCATATTTAGGCGTTCACGACTTTACACTTCAAACCGCACTCTCGTCTATCTGTAGTGTTTAGAAATGTATTGAATCTTTTAAAATAAGTTATTGTAATTTGCCATTTTAATGTGTTATTTGTTAAGTATTTACTTTAATGGTTTGATAGTCTTTACCACTTCTCTTAAAACCGCAAAAAAATCGCAAGAAAAACCGCACCAATGATACGCTGTTAATAACCGCACCACAACCGCTAAAAAACCACAAAACTGCACCGCATTGTTCGGTTATTTTGTAGGAAAAACCGCATTTGCGATTTGCGGTGCGTTTATTATCAAAAAATGCACCGTGCTCACCCATACTTTTTATAATTATGGGGTTTTCTTATGTGTATATAAATCTCATTTCTTGCCAAGACTCGTTATTTGAACAAAATGATTCGCTCTTTGTGGTGTTCTTGAAAGAAAAGTTAGGTGAGGTATCGTATCCCTTGTAAATCGATTTGGGGTTTGTGTTTTTTTCATTCAGATCAGTTTATAGACTCAAAAATGTCAACAATTGGATCTTCATCATCGTCACACTGGTTCTATAGGTGCAACCGGTTTATTAAGGTTCGAATACATCTGGAAGATTCATCTTTATATTCATATTTATGCTGTCCCGGTTGCAAAGGAGGTTTCATAGAGGAATTTGGTAACCCGAATAGATTAAATGGGTCTATCATTTCGGAGTTTCACCGGATTCGATTTCCTGCTGTGACTATGTACATGGTTGGAAACAGACAAGACAGTCCGGTGCCAAGTCCTAGCCCTCAGTTACTTCGGCGAGCTAGAAGAAATATCGGTGAACGATCACTGTTTAACCCGGTTATCGTTCTCCGTGGATGCACAAGCACATCGGAGGAACCTAGTAGTGGTATAGAGGATTCCAACACAGACGATAATACCAAAAAAAGAGGGGGAGAGCGGAACAGAGAAGACAGATTTGAGACGGACAATGCGAGATTGAGACCAACTATGGTCTTTGTAGTTGCGATAGGTCACTGAGGTTTTTTTTTTCCAAATTAGTCACTGAAGTTTTTTCTTTTTGCGCATTAGTTCAATGAAGTTGCATTTACATGTTAAATAGGTCCTACCATTAACGTGAAAACCGGTTAGTTTTAACGTCGGGGACCTATTTAGCACGTAAAATTCAACTTTAGTGACCTATTGTGCAAAAAAACATTTTAGTGACCAATTCGGATAAAACACAAAACTTGGTTGTGCTACAGTGACAATAACCCATAAAAAAACGCACACGATTCTTTTTCGGTACTTTGCCGTTTGAATTTTTAGCTTTTAAAGAGATTTCGAATAGGAAAAAAAAGGTTTTGTTCAAGAGTAAGAATTTAAAGTTTTTATTTTTAAACAAAAAACTATTAATCTAAAAGCTATCTTATATAATGTTCAAAGAAAAACTTCTACCTATTATAACTATCGTATCGCCCTCGCCCTCGTTAAATCATTTTTCTCAACAACCTTATGTGTGTATAAATAAATAAATATTATATATATATATATATATATATATATATATATATATATATATATATATATATATATATATATATGTATGTGTGTGATGCCTTTGTCTGAGTATGATTCCCTACATTAGGTGCATAATTTTATAATGCGTCTCATTTAATCTAATCCATTAATATAATTATCCAAGGGTTATAATGATGGTTTTATGGTTAGGTGATTTAATTTAGTTCTATATTGAACATTTCTCTCTCTCTCTCTCTCTCTCTCTCTATATATATATATATATATATATATATATATATATATATATATATATATATATATATATATATATATATATATATATATATATATCTATATATATATATATATATATCTATATATATATATATATATATATATATATATATATATATATATATATATATATATATATATATATATAGAGAGAGAGAGAGAGAGAAATGTTCAATATAGAACTAAATTAAATCACCTAACCATAGAACCATCATTATAACCCTTGGATAATTATATTAATGGATTAGATTAAATGAGACGCATTATAAAATTATGCACCTAATGTAGGGAATCATACCCAGACAAAGGCATATTGGGATTTTTTATCCATCCATAAAATATAGGAGCGTCAAATGTTACATGATTTTTTGAAACATATGTTCATATATGAACATATGTTCATCGATGAACATTATGTTCATTGATGAACACGTGTTCATTTATGAAAATTTGTTCATTTACACGGAATTAATATATAAAAATACGGAGATGAATGCATGTTCATTGATGAACATATGTTCATTTATGAACATATGTCCATTTACAAAGAATAATATACAAAGAAGGTAATTAACGTTTGTTTGTTCATTGATGAAGATATGTTTATCGATGAACATTTGTTCATTTACTGGACGTATTTATTGAAGGTTTTATTTCTAGTATTTCTATTTTACCATCATACCCTTAATGAAGGAATCTAATCTAACGGTTAAGATCGTGGTTCTACAGTTAGGCAATATAATTTGGTTCTGCTTTGAACCCATCCCTATATATATATATATATATATATATATATATATATATATATATATATATATATATATATATATATATATATATATATATATATATATATATATATATATAGGGTCCCGTTCCTGTGATGACTCTTTTTTCGGTGAGGACTCGTAAGGACACCTTAAAAAAATTGAAAAAAAATATAAAAAAATACAAATCATAAAATCGAGAATAGTACTATATCATGATCCAAAAAAATTTGGATCATTGAGAAACAGTAATGATCCACAAAAAAATTTATTTTGTGGATCATGGTTTCATTATAAAAAAAATAATGATCCAAAAGTCTAGGGAATCTAAACATAAGAGGAATTTCACCAATCCACACATATTTCCAACTAAAAGTCTTTGCTCCAACTCTAACTCGTCTTTGAATATTAGAATGTAAATTATCCCTTTATGATGAAGTTGATTTATAAAACCAACTATCCTACTCCACACCCCTTAAACATAATCGTGCCATCGAAAGGATCAAGACCGACGTGAGCACACACATAAACCATGTTCATTTAACAACCTCCGCATTCAAATGTATAAGAGAGCTCCATTAAACGCCAACAAGCTTCCAATATACAAACCCCGTTGTGTTAACTAGCTAAAATCGCCTACCATTTGACCTAGTGAGTTTTCCTTTCTTGCGAATCACCACCCTATAAGAACTCCGGGCAACGTCCTAAAATCTTAATAACTACATGAAGCAACTTGAAGATAGACATATAATATATGCCAAGGGATCCCAGAATAAACTTAGCATTAGATTGACCACCAATGGAGAGCATTATAACCATCCACTTAGAGAGTTTTTTCCTTGAATTTGATTGTAACCACCTTCCACCCAATAAGACGAGACATGTTTAAACCCACTATTACAAGGTAGGTAAACAGAAAATAGTCAAACCTGCAACTTGTCAACTCAGCAAACTGATCAACCAAAATCGAGTTGACACCAAATTTGTATAACTTCGAGTTTTGCAGATTAATTTAAGCCCTAAAGCTAAATAAAAGCAACGAAGCACTGTAATAATATTAATATGGTTATCCCTTACCCAATCACTTAATAGATAGCATCATATGCATAAATCAGATGGTAAATCTCCAACCCATCATTATCAACTTCTGCCCCTTAAAAGAATCCAAACCCCTATAGCATCTTCAATCGCTACATGTAAGCCCTCCATCACCATGATGAAAAAAAAAAAAAGACAACTACAAGTCATATTGTCTCAACCCTCTATGTAAAGTAAATTCCTATAAAGGAACCCCATTCACCGACACATAACATTTAGACGGATACAAACAAGCTCGAATCCAAGAAACCGATTTACACCCAAAACCCATAAAAGACAATATCTGCTTCAATTATCCCTAACAAAGAGATTCACTTGTTTTATATTCAGATGTCATTCTATATAAATTTATATATATTTTTAAAGTTTACAACTACCGACAAACATAGATCAGACTGATCTGTCAATATTATTTATCTAATTTTTAAAATTTTATAGATAACAAAGTATTACATATAACAACAAAAGTTTTATTTTAAAACAATAATCTATTTTGTTAACAAACGACTAGGAGATTTTACGCAATATAATGTTTTTCGGTAATTTTGATTGATTCCACGCATTTGACCAGCTTTATTTTTAATGAAGTCTTTAAAATTTAAATATGTTGTAGTTGGTCTTTAACAAAAAAAAGAAGAAGCCAAATGGCATATGGTTTTGTGGTTGGCTGATTTTCACGATCATAACATGCACTCTCAATGTTTGATAGGTAGATTTGCATGATAAGGACATGTATTTCCAAGGTTTAATTTGATATGTAGATTTATGATATAATAAATAAATAAATAAATAAATTATTTAATATTATTTAGTAAAATAAAAAGTTTAAAATTTATGACCAACAATTGATTCTAAAAGTACATGTACTTTTTATATACTCTCTCCGTCCCAAAATGATACTCCATGTTTCCTTTTTAGTTTGTCCCAAAATGTTAGTCCACTTCTAAATATAAATGACATCTTTACCAAAATACCCCTAGCTTTAATTGTAGCCAACAAATCTAGTGTCGGCATTAAATGCAAAGAAAGGGTAAAACAGTCATTTTGTGGGAAAAAGTAAGATGCATTTAATGTTTTCTTAATCTGTGTGTTTTTTGTCTGTGGACTATCATTTTGGGACGGAGGGAATAATTTGAAAGTAAAATTTGATGCATCTTTTAGGGGTTATATACCCTTAAGATCATCAAAAATATTTAAGAAGTTTTAAATAGGACAACAAACTAAAATAAGGTTAGCAAATTTCCCTGTACACGCCCTTTACATCAAACCTGACTAATTTTGCGAGAAAGGATAAAAGTTTTACTTAAAATGTCCGATATATCTTTCAATCCAATTTCAAATTTAAGGATATTTTTATGGTTTTAATAAATAAAAAGTAACTAGTATTCGGACAGTCCGCGCAATGCTGCGGAAGCCCTGCATATTGAAAAAACGCAGCTCGACGAAGACAAATTACGTAAAGGACGACAAATGTAACTTTAAAATATAATAAGGGACTGAAATCGTGACTTACGAAACACCAATAATATAAATTTATAATAAATAGGATGAAAACAATTAATTCAAAATTAGTTGAGGGAAAAAAACGTAAATATAAAAGTTTGCTATAAGAAGAATCGAAATTGATATTTCCAAAGCAAAACTTATTTACAATTTGTATCCTATATTTTACCAATAATATTATAATCTGAATTTAGTAATAATAGCTCTGGAAATAACAGATACCAAATGAACAGTTAAAAGCTCTCACATGTTCATTTTGGTAATTAATATATATATATATATATATATATATATATATATATATATATATATATATATATATATATATATATATATATATATATATATATATATATAAAATCCATTGATATTTTTGCATAACTTAACAAAAATATTGATTTGAATCTCAATATATGATGCATAGAAAACAAGCTTATACTGTACATTTCTAACTTAACCCCATCTATTTTGTTGGGTCGAGCTTCAACGTTTTCTTTTTTATATTATTATCAATTTCTACTTTTAAACGTATTGACAAATCAAACATATTATAATTAGAGGTATTTTCGTCAATTTAGACCATTTGATCAAATTTAATATGCACAAGGTATATTTTTATATGATTTTGACTCTAGGTCTTCTAGGATAATACTACGATTCAAAGGTGGAATAGCATAGTTATTGTTTATTTGATCGATAGCTTGATATAAACATTTTTAGTGCACCATTTGACTATCTTTCCTGTAACCTATATGTTGTGTCTTTGCTCCTAACACTAAACACTAACACTAAACACTATGGTATGTAGGGGTTTCGATGGGGCGGATCGATTCGGATAGTAAGAAAAATATGAACCATCACTGCAGGGCGAATACCTTGTTCGTACGAACAGTAACGGAACCGAATGCTCCGAAAAACGAACCGGACCAAACTGTAAGAAGCCCGGTTAACCGCAGTTCGGTTCACGAATACCCACAAAACATAAAAATCAAAATCAATGGAAACTACAAATTATCTCAATTGTAAAACATCCATTCAAAAATAAAAATCCTCCGAACCTCCGAAAGAACCAGATACGGTTTCCAACAGTCAAGAACGGAAAAAACCGGTGCTAAAAATCAAAGTGAAGCAATCGTCTGCTTCCGGTAGAGCCGAAGAAACCGATAACATTCTTCCGGAAAGATCACAAGGCGGCCATAACGGCAGTGATCATGGGACAAGTAGTTCTGTGTCAGTTGAAGCACCACCACAAACACAAAGAAACTCCAACGAGGGTACAAATGTAATTAACCAAAACCTCGAGGACGTTAACTCGTGCCATGATCTCGGGTCACGTGTGACCGCGAGTATCGGTAGTGCAAAAGTAACCGGTGATGGTGATTTGAAGGAACTACAGTGTACGGCTGATTCGAGTAAAGTCCAATTGAACGATGTGGACACGGTGGATCATAATAAGTTTGTTAGTCTTCAAGCGCTTAATGAGGCCGATGACGTGTCATTGGCGGGACCCAAAGAGAAGAAGGAGAAGAAAAAGAAAGATAAGGAAAAGAAGAGAAAGAAGAGTCATAAAGACGATCCCGAGTATTTGGAGAAGAAGCGGTTGAAGAAAGAAAAGAAAAGAAAGGAGAAAGAATTGGCTAAATTGATGGTGACACCTCCAAATCCAATAGAGGTGAAAAATAAAGAAAAAGAGGCGGGCCCGGTGGGACCCGCGACAAATGTCACGACCTCAGTGGAGGATGCGGGGAAGCGGATTGAAACGGGTGGTACGACTTCGACTCATAAACTTAAAATTAAAATAAAAAACCGTACATTGACTAGGCCGTGAGCAAGTAGTAAGATGTATTCTTTGTAGGAATCGAGTGTTGTTTTTTAGGAGTTTATAACATGTATTGACACAAAAGAGTGAAAAGAAAACAAAAAGTAAATTGATATATTGGTAAGGCTGAATCTTGTTGGGTCACACTGAAGTGGTTAACTTAACTCTGGTTTGGTCTAGTCGACTGAATCGGTGGATTTTTTTTATCAGTTCAGTTAACTGAATCGAAAACGTGAAAAAGAAGGGTTGGTTAACCTGATTAGCTGTAAGGTTACAAACGTTAGTTGTTTGAGTTTTGTGATTAACGAAAAAAGAGTTTTAGAAAATAGAAAATTACTATTAGTTAAAACTGGCCTGGTTTGATTCTTTCTCGAAGATATTAAATGGGAAAATGACTTATAAGGGTAATTATGTTTCAAAACTGTTCAAAAAACATCATCCAAGTTTGGTCTGTTCAAAAAACACCATCCAAGTAAGACCTTTGTGCAAAAAACACCATCCAAGTAAGGATTTTGTACAAAAAACATCAACGAACTACATGTTTTGTTCAAATTTTATCCGATGGTAACCAGCTCTTGCAGGTTAAAGGATGATTTGGCCTAATATTTAGTGACATGGCATAATAACAGATGAACAGTTTAACCTGCAAGAGCTCATTACCATCGGGTAAAATTTAAACAAAACATGTAGTTCGTTGGTGTTTTTTGTACAAAGGCCTTACTTGGATGGTGTTTTTGGTACAAAGGCTTTACTTGGATGGTGTTTTTTGAACAAACCAAACTTGGATGGTGTTTTTAGAACATTTTTTAAACATAATTACCCTTATAAGTCATTTTCCCCATAAGTTAACAACTCAAAAAATATCTAGCATTCATTAGACAACACAAAAACCAACATTAAATCAGGTCCAATTAGCATGAAATCTGCAATATAATCTTTACTTCTAATAAAACACTATTATGCCTGCCACATGGCACCCTATTACGAGTCCTCAGGTTTTTTTTCCCGCTCTTCATCCTCACACCTTCATACGTTACACGCTTTTTATTAATTCACCTTATTAATTCTTGCCATATTAACATCCATAATTGCAAGAGTTACGGATTCAGCCTACAAATCAACAACTAATTTCCTTAATTTTGGGTTAGATCATCAATAATCATGAAGGAATGTCTACCTACAAATCAGGTACCAATCGTCTTCTTTTTCAAACCTTGAACTTCAAGAAAGATATGTATGTGCTTAAAGCCAATCACGAAGTTTGATTTTGTTACTTGATCGACAAACGAAATTAAAGTTTCTGGCCACTTCGTAATGGGTTATGAGAATGAATAGTAAGTTATAATGTTCTTTAATCTTGGGTTTGTTTTTATTACAATACCCTATTGGAAAAATATAGACACAATGTGGTGGGTGATGTTTAAATTAGTTGAATATTGATGTTTGTGTCGTCATTTTCAGGCATGTTTAATAGTTGGACTTCGATCTGTTCAGAATCAAGGTGTTGATAATACTAGCGAGGTCAATTTCCTTAACATAACGGGTTTTCTTTGTATTGAATCTGGATTCGAATGTCTCCACTCCCAAGCAAGAATCACTGGTAATATTGGCTTAATGGACTAATTAATATTTTAATATGGGATTTTTTCTGGTATCTCAATCTCTTTTTTCTTCAAATGGTTTGATGTGGATGATTCTAATCTAGATTCTTTTGTAACAATCCATGATAATTGTATGAATTTAGGGATTGCATTAAAGGTGTTCGATAAAATGTCTAAGACAAATGTAATTACATGATTAGTTACTAGAGTCTTTGTTTTGGTTTAGTGATAAAATTTTAACAAGTTATCACACTATAGCTTAGTAGTTTACATATTACAGTAGACATAATTTTTTGTTTGTATTATTTTGTTACAAGTGCTTATGTTTGTTGGTATTGGTATAAACGCTAACATAATTGGAGCTACAAATTATGATGGTCAATTTATGGGAGAGAATCATTCTGTTTAAGAGGTTACTGATGTGATTTTGTTACTTCAAAACCGAGTCATGTGCATGGTTGGAGCAAAATGGTTGCTCAAAGTGATTGTATCAAAATGGTTGCTCAAAGTGATTGTACTCAAAAGGGCCAAAAGGCCCGGTGTACCTGGCCAAGAAAATGATGCCATAAATATTGGTTGTACACTAGCAGCAGGAAATTGCTTATCACCTATCATTTTTCATGTTGATCATACTAAAACGTCATTAATTGCATTGTTTGGTTTGGGTAAAGCATACAAACGTATGTTGACATGATGCCTTATTAAAGTGGTTTATCAATTATCTGTATTCGTAGTGCTTTCAGAATTTGTAATGAAAAGGCTAGGCAAGCACTTAGTGACGTTTGGTATTTGGCAAAGAAATGATGAAATTCAATTTCTACAAAAAGGTTTTCTTCAATATTCTAGGAGGTTCTATTGAGCTCTAATTCAACATCAAAGAAGAAGCTCATAAGAATTTCCTGCTCATTATTTTTACTAACCTATTAAGTAAAAATTTTTTTTTGGCATAATTTAAATGCAAAGTGCATGAATTAGGTACAATAGTTAGTTAAAATAAGCAAATGAAAGTAAGGATATTAGATCTGATTTGATGTTGCAGCTATTTAGTAGTAAAGACCTAGAAGTTTTTTATGAGCTTTACCAAGTATAGATAAATTTGGATATGATATTTCAAGTAAGTGTGTATAGATCAAATATGCTAAATTTTTCAATCTTTCTTTTGTTTCACCAATGTTCCCCATTTGAAGTACCATAGGTGCATTTGATTTCGAATTGAATAATTTATTTGAGTATATGATGTTATGACTATGGCTCTATGGAATTTTCATTTGTTAAAAAAATCTTTTGACTTTTACTTGGACAAAAACTATATAACTTACTTGAATTGCTAAAATTTATGTTAAAATATTAACGACTAATAAAGCCACTATTTGTGCTCCTAACATTAAACACTAGCAAAATTCATGGTATGAAATGGAACTCTAAATACTTTTTTTTAATTAGATATTTTATCTAACTTTAATTTAAATTTATTGTTACTAATGATCATAATATTGAATATTATTGATTATTGATGTATGATATAGCCAAACGATACACTATGAAGCATTGGCCAGACGATACAATATTATCGGTCTTTTGGTTATGTTACTAAGAAGCATTGGCCAGAAAATGGCTTATGTAATGGAATTAGACTTCATGTGATATCATCAGGTAATCGTGTCATGAATGCAATGGTCATAACTAGAAGTCATATAGGCATCATATTTTTATTTCAAGATTGTCTTTGACACCTTTAGACAAAATTATTCCTTTAAAATTCAAAAGAACAAAATTTCCAATTACAATTTGTTGTGCTATGACTATAAATAAAAGTCCAGTACAGTCATTTTTCAAATGTTATTTTATTTTTGAGAGGACCAGTTTTCACAAATGGCCAATTATATGTTGTTTAAGAGTATATAATGATTAAAGATATTAATTTTAGATAATGATGATAGTTTGACCAATAAAACTTTCAATGTTGTATACAAATAAGTGTTTCAAAAACTATGTTAAAGTAATATATTTTTTACTTATGATATTAATTCTCTATTACTTAGAATACAAAAGTATTCCGTATTTTTTACTTATGATTTATTTTTTCTATTTGTATACATATAACTCTATTACAATACCTTATTTCTTTTGGTTTTCTTAAAACAAATTATACTATCATGTATCATTGTTGTTGTCATATTCAGTATATAAGTAAATTTTATGTTCCCTATTTATAAGTATCCAACCCGTGTTTAACACGGGTTAATAACCTAGTTTATATAATATTCCGGTTCGCTTCGAATATCCATGGATATCTAAAGACCCAAACCGTAACCGAACCGCAGTTACCCAGTTTTTCCGTGTTTCGTTTCTTTTTTTGTTTCGATTCGGATGGATCGGATCGGTTTTGCGGTTTTTTTTTCTCGACACTGCTAATGGTATGCAAAAGAAAAAATAGAAATACCAAAATTTTCTAATTTGATCACAAAAACATGGAAGCATTCATATATGATTATTCTATTTTTCATACAAATACGTCCGACATATTGACAATGTTAAATCTGAAGTTAATCAAAGAACTCAACAGAATAATAGATGTGAAATAGATCGATCAAAAATGACAAAAGTAATCTATATAAATTCCACTAAATATATAATGGGTTTTGTTATGCAACATACGACACAATTGTGACTCACGTCCGTTACACAAGTTCATAATATGTTATCCCACCTAAAAACGTGGATAATAGTGGGACATAGACTTATTTTTTATCTCTAATTTATACGGTAACATAATATGTTATCCCACATAAAAATGTGGATAATAGTGGGTCATAGACTTATTTTTTATCTCTAATTTATACGAAAGACAGTAAATGTCTGTCTCATCATCATAGAAAATATCCTCAAAAGCTTGTACAGTTTTCCCAACCAAGTCCCTTCACATTCTATCTTATCCAATGTAGCTAATGTGACATCAATAAACATATCTCAACTTACTGGTCGGCTATGTACTTTTTTTTTTTTGGTAACTGAGGACCCCACCCGACCCATCCTTTGGATGAAGCAACATCGGGGCCCACGCACACCTGGCAGCAGGGTGGTCCGGGTCAATCACCTACGGGGTTAGAGAGGTGGCCAGTGGCCATCCCCTGATTGAAACCTAACACTCCCTATGGGGAAAGGGAGGGAGTGGGATTAGAACTTGGAACCTTACCGACGTTGACGGAGGATATTGTAATATTGATCAAAATATTGATGTCTTTTATGTAGGATATATGTGGAGTCCTTGATTTTCTCTCCAAAAGAGCATTTACAGAGAGATGATAGACTCCAACATATAGAGAGAGACATATAGGGTTATTTTAAGTCAATGTCGGACACTAACACTCCCGCATAGATAAAGGCTCAATGAGGATAAATATGGATGTATTAAAATATGAAAGTGTACGACGCCGACTCTAATATCATATAAGATATATGTGGAGTTCACGATTTTCTTTTCAAAAGAGCCTATGGAACGAGGGTAGACTCTGAGATTTATAAAGACATACAAAATGTTTCTTGCCGATTAGGACACTAACACTCCCATCATGGTTCTCAAGATCGAGCTTGTTGTTTGAATATCCATGGGATATATCCTTTGAAGGTATATGATTCATTCATTCTAACTCTCACGTCATATTGTTTACTAACTCCAAATGCAAGAGGTACTTTTACAACAAGGGTAGACTCTGAGATTTATAAAGACATACAAAATGTTTCTTGCCGATTAGGACACTAACACTCCCATCATGGTTCTCAAGATCAAGCTTGTTGTTTGAATATCCATGGGATATATCCTTTGAAGGTATATGATTCATTCATTCTAACTCTCACGTCATATTGTTTACTAACTCCAAATGCAAGAGGTACTTTTACAACAAGCTCAAGCCCTCAAAGCTTACATAGACTGCCATGTATCAAAGGCGGCACAAAGAGGATGTGAAGAAGAGGCATCGTGCCACCAAATAACCGTATTTCAGGGTTATTGTCGGAGCTACATTTGAAGTTATCCAGAAAAGAAAATAAGTGAGAAATTAAGAAATCAGATACAACAAGAGACCATGGTTTTGAAAACTGGGTAGGACCTCCCAATTGAACACGGAACCGATCTGGTTACCGGTTTTTAGTGCCCAAAAACCGCATGTATACGAACCAGTGAAAACCGGTTGGTTCACGAAAAACTGCCGATCCAACCACTAAAATTAGTTTATAAAACACCAAATTTAAAAAATTTTTTTTTTAACTATTTTGGGTTTTTGATACATCATTTTCTTAGTATTTTGATATTGATCGTTGAAAAATTACAGTTTGGATGGTTGGTATTTTAATTTTCAAAGTAATATGAGTTTTTTTGACCGGTCCGAACGCTTAAACTATTGAGCCGTAAAACCGGTACGACGATCGGTTCGGTAACCGTCCCAGTTTTCAAAACATTGCAAAAGACGCAAGTCTTCTCAAAATCAAAAAAAAAAGTTGGAAAAACCATGAACTCAATATATATCTTACATCTTTTCTTAAGTGCTATTTGGAAAGAAACGACGATGTAGCTATTTTTTATGCCAACGAGAGATGCCATCAACAACATTGTAAGATTTATTATTTATGAATGTTGCAATGATGTACAAAGATTAAATCTAGACAAAATTACAGTTTTGGTCCCTGATGTTTGCTTGAGATTGCAAGATGGGACAAACTATCAAAAAATCACGGTTTTGGTCACTAAGGTTTGTAAAATGCTACAAATTGGTCCCTAGGTCAGTTGAAATGTCTAAACTGCCCTTTTTAATTTAGTTTTCCTTTTTCTTTGAATTAATTAATTACTTTATTAATAAAAAATACCCCCACCCTACCCCCACCCCGTAACACCTCTCTCTCTCTCTCTCTCTCTCTCACACATTCCAAGTCACTGTACTGTACGTTGAGGTTATCACCTCCATTTCAATTCACTGAATAAAATTAAAAGCTTTAAGCTTGCATACTCTGTTTTTCATTTTCTGTTTCATTGCCAATCAAAGTTGCAGGTCTGTGAAAAACCAACACAAGTGGTGTGGCATGAATTCCCAAACTCAGTAAACCATAAATCTATGTTTTTCTTTTACAGTTTTGGTCTCTGTTTTTCGTTTTCTGTTTCTTCCGCTTTTTGTTTTCCGATTATGGGTGTCGTGGGTGAATTCCCAAACTCAGTAAACCATAAATCTATGTCAGTCTTGTACCAAATTTGACTCAAAAGATCCTAATGATATGATAAATTGTGGCAATTAATTGAAACATTGAGTAAAATGCAAGTGCGCATTAAGGAACAGATATCGATCTGCATCTACATAGCAACATCTAATCATTCAGCCATCCTAACAGATTCAATTGAGAAGAGATGGTGAATACTGCAACGTAACTTTTCCACTTGATTCGGTAACCAGACAAGTCGTCGTTGGTATTGAGCTCACCTCGAACCACACCCTTCGGCGATTGATTCAGTCATGGTGCACCCTTAATCCGTCATTTGGCATCGACAGATTACCAACGCCACGACTTCCTGTCTCCAAAACGAAATCGTGAAGCTCCTAAAGGATTCAAAATCTCTCAGCTGCAAATGATGTGTTTAAAGAAGTTAAGAACGATTGTTTTGGAGAACGAACAGAACAAGCAGTTGATGGAATCAGTTGGAGCAGCTGATTACCTTGCGTGGATTTTAATCAACATGGATAATAAGATAACGTCATTTTCACCGGACGAAGAAGTTTCCGGCGATGATGGGCTTGATTCGACCGGCGGCGGAGGCAGGGTCGGTTCCGGTGCTAATCGACACCCTCATCGATTGCACAGAAGAGAGAGTCTTGGAGATGGTTATTATGGTTCTAGACCAACTTTGTAAGTGCGCAGAAGGACGGGCGGAGCTTTTGAAACATGGAGGTGGTTTAGCGGTGGTTTCCAAAAAAATCTTCCGAGTGTCGTTGGTGGCCAGCGAGAAGGCGGTGAGTATCTTGCATTCGGTGGTGAAATTCTCCGGCAACAGAAGTGTTTTACATGAGATGTTGCAGTTGGGGGTGGTCAGAAAATTGTGCTTGGCGATGCAAGTAGATTGTGGAAGGAAGACGAAGGAGAGTGCAAGTGAGATTCTAAAGATGCATTCTAGGGTTTGGAATAATTCTTTGTGCATGCCCTACAATTTAATTGTTTCATATCCATCTCAGCAGTGAAGCGCCATTTTAATCGGCCAAAAAGCAGCACATGATGGTCGCGGCAAACCCCAAAGAGAGAGAGAGAGACAGGGTATGTGGTGGGGGTGGGGTGGCGGAGGGTATTTTCTTTTTTTTTTATTAATCAAATAATTAATTAATTCAAAGAAAAAGAAAAAATAAATTAAAAAGGGCAACTTAGTCTTTTTATATGCCCCAGGACCGTTTTGAAACCATTTGCAAACTTTAGTGACCAAAATCGTGATTTTCGTATAGTTTGTCCCAACTTGAAAAATCAGATATACATTAGGGACCAAAACTGTAATTTTGTCTTAAATCTATATTACTCAGTAAGCCACAAGCTTAAAGATGAATATTAATAAAAAAAACAAAAATCTAGCCTCAAACACACCAAAAGGCATAAGTGAAAATGACTCATGGCCTAGTAGCCTACATGAGATCGAACTAATTATTTTTGTCTTTAATTATTTAACTATAACTAATTATCTGACTCTAATTTGGATTTTACTATTAAAGTATTAAAATTATACAATAATCACTTACAAAATCGGCTCTACATTGGAGAGCCGGTCCAAACATTTTTGGGGCCCGGAACAAGAAGAGAAACAAATGCCACTCAAAAAATATAGCAAAATCATTTATAAAAAAAATTATAAAAATATTTTCTAGTATTTTTTCATAATAATAGTTTTAAAGATACATATAACTATACCAATTACAAGTAATCATTTTTTAATACCTTGACGTTTTTCTTTCATATTTGGAACTGTTATCATAACCTTTACCCTTTATATCATTCACATTAAGATGTAACAATTTCAATGCATCCAATACTTCATTAAAAATTCTTATCCTTGAAGGATCATCAGCTTTGAAAAATTATAAAAATACTCAACAACTTGTGTTTGTTAGAAGACACACACACACACACACACACACACACACACACATATATATATATATATATATATATATATATATATATATATATATATATATATATATATATATATATATATATATATATATATATATATATATATATATATATATATATATAAACGATCGGGTGGGGACTATTTTTAAAGTGAGGACTCGTGATGACACCTTAAAAAAATTAAAAAAATTAACAAAAAAATATAAATAATAAAATGGATCATAGTACTATATTGGAGAAAAAAAATTCAAAAAAAAACTTTTGGATCATTAATTTTTTTTATAATGAAACAATGATCCACAAAATAAAAAAATATATGGATCATTACTGTTTTTCAATGATCAAATTTTTTTTTGATAATGATATAGTACTATTCTCGAATTTATGATTTGTATTTTTTATATATTTTTTTAATTTTTTAAGGTGTCCTTAGTAGTTTTCACCGAAAAAAGAGTCCTCACCGGAACGGGACCATATATATATATATATATATATATATATATATATATATATATATATATATATATATATATATATATATATATATATATATGTGTGTGTGTGTATATATATATATATATATATATATATATATATATATATATATATATATATATATATATATATATATATTTGATAATCGAGGAAGCCACCCGACCCGTCCTTTGGACGACCCGACTGACCCAACCTCGGGGCAACATGAACACCCGGTAAACTCATGTGCCAGGAAACCCACCCTTTGGGTGTACTGGTGGCCATCCCTAATTGAAACCGGTGAGAGTCGAAACCTTGACCTCTCCTATGGAAAGGTGGGAAAGCTACCAACTCGGCCATCAGGAGATGGTTATATATATATAGGGCTAGGTTATAATAAGAATGACAATTATTGTGTTACCCTGTAACCAAATCCTGGCCATCAGATTTCATTCTCTTAACAATGAAAAAAACACATTCTTAACAGAATAAGTTTTTGACAGAATGAGTTCTTACCATTCTTAAAAGAATGAACTAAATTTTGTACATTCTTAAAAGAATGTGTTTTAAATGAGTGGTCCAGATTGAGTTTCAAGGTTACACAATACTTGTATGGATGTATTTGATCCTAGCCCTATATATATATATATATATATATATATATATATATATATATATATATATATATATATATATATATATATATATATATATATATATATGGTTGGGTTCAATAATGGACTAAAATTATCCATGGTACCAAGGGACTAATCTTGATCGTCGGAATCAAAATCATCAATGGCGAAAAAATAGATTGTAAATTTCTTACGTCGATGTACATGTATAAGATTATAATAAAAAACCCACTTAATTTTTTTGGTTTTTTTATTTTTCGACATTATTCTTTTTCAAAAATAAAAGCCGAATATACCAAAATTCATAATTTTTTTTCCTCTACAAATAGACATCCATATTGATATATAAAAAATAAAGTATTTTTGATAAGTATAGCTCGTCTAGATTCACATGTGAATCTGAACTGTAAAAATTTGAATATGAGTAATTATTTAACTTTTAAAACTTTTACTACTTCAATATTATAATCATTTATAAGTAATGTACTTGATTCACAAGTGGATTTACTAGTATTTACACGAAAATTTACTTATATTCACATATCAATATCATATACTATTGAGAATTTAATAATAAGTTTTTTACTACTTCAACATTTTAACCATTTATAATAAATTTACTCTGATTCACAATTGAATTTACTTACATTCTCACAACAATTTACTCAGATGCACATATCAATATCATATGATATTTTAAATATATTTTGTAATATGAATATGATTAATCTACTTAGGAAATTTTTAACCCTTCAACATTTTAATCAGTTATAATGAAATTACTATGATTCATAAGTTAATTTCATTCACATTCACACAAAAAATTATTCAGATTCACTTGACAATATCATATGTCATTGTGAATGCCAACAGAGAATAACATAATAACATGTCAGATTCACATGTGAATCTGAACTGTAAAAATTTAAATATGAGTAATTATTTTACTTTTAAAACTTTTACTATTTCAATATTCTAACCATTTATAAGTAATATACTTGATTCACAAATGGATTTACTCATATTTACACGAAAACTTATTCATATTCACATATCAAAATCATATAATATTGAGAAGTTACTTAACAGTTTTTTACTACTTCAATATTTTAACCATTTATAGTGATTTTACTCTCATTCACAATATAAATTATTTACATTCACACAACAATTTACTCAGATTCACATATCAATATCATATGGTATTTTAAATATTCTCCGAAATACGAATATGATTAATTTATTTAGAAAATTTTTAACAATTCAATATTTTAATAATTTATAATAAATATACTATGATTCATAAGTTAATTCCATTCACATTTACACAAAAATTTATTCAAATTCATATGACAATATCATATGCAATTGTGTGTGTCAACAGTGAACAGAATAACAGTTCAGATTCACATGTGAATCTCAACTAGCGAAAATTTCGAAAAAAAAAACATTTTTTGTATATCAATATTGATCTCTATTTGTAGAGGATAAAAAGTTATAAATTTCTATATATTCAGATTTTTTTTTTGATAAAAAATAAGCCCTAAAAATTAAAAAAACGAAATGAGTTTTTTATAATCCGGTAGATGCACTTCCACCGTAAAGTGTATAATCATGTGGATGAGATTAGTCCCTTGGTACCATGGTTTATATTAGTCCATTGTTGAACTTTTGCCTATATATATATATATATATATATATATATATATATATATATATATATATATATATATAGGGAGAGGTTATATCGAGTACTAATAAAAAGTGGAGAACTGGAGACCAATTCTAGACCAATCATTTTATAAGGGCATATTAGTAATTGTGTATTTTAGTTAAATTATAATAGAATAAACGAATTGATAATTTCCTAAAATCTAGGGATTTGATTAATAGTTACCTAAAAAAGTAATTATTTTTTAAATATTTTTCTAGTTTTTTAATTACCAAAAATTAAGAAAATTATCATTTAATGTGATTTTTTTTTTCAAAAAAACATTTTTTTTCTTTTTTATAAATCAAAGTATCAATGATATTGAAAATTTTATTATTTTATCAGAATATTTGTAATCATATATGAATAGACGTATTTTGTATTCATATATCAATATGGTTGTAATCGCAAATGAATAAACCACAATTTGAAGAAAATTTCAATACAATATTGTTAAGTTGTAATCACAAATGAATAAAGCAGATATAAAAAATTCAATACATTCGTAAATGAATACGCCCTAATCACAAATGGATAAACCTCTAATTGTAAATGAATACGCCCCTAATCATAACTGAATACACCATAATCATCAATGAATACCCCTTAATCATCAATGCATACACATTAATCATCAATGAATACATCAAATTTTAAGCTCCCTTTCTTTACTTTGATTTGCACCATGTTCAAAAAAGATATAAGCATAAGTGAATAACATATATAATATGAACCCAATTGTAGATATAATCATCAGTTAATAATACCTATAATCATAAATGATTATAGCTCTAATCATAAATGATTAGAACTGATTTGTGATTTTCTTCTCATTATAAATGATATTCCTCTAATCATAATAAATATGGTATTCATTCATGAATACCAAATGATTAAACGACTTAATCACAAATGATTAAACGACTTAATCCCTTTTTTATTCTATAAAAACATAATAATGTTACTTTGGTTATAATCACAAATGACTAAAGTGAAAATAATTGTTCTACCACAAATTGTACTGTAATCGTTTATGACTATACAATATAGAATACTTTTAAAAGTAATAACGAATAATATAAAACTACATGATTAATTACTTGCAAATATATTATAAATATATATTTTTGCAAATAAATATCTCGAGTACTAAAAATGATTACAAGTTTGATCCTTTTTATATATTTTTTTGCAAATAAATCTCTCAAGTACTAAAATTGATTACAAAACAAAGAGAAAAAAAATCACAAAAAAATTTACAAACATGGATGCTTGATTTGAATTGCGAGAAAATAAATAAAAAATTGGAAAGGCTTTGATTGTTGAGTCTAACTACCGTCGAAGTGCAGAAGTTATTCCTCTTCTTCCGTTTGAATTAAATGACAGCCACAAAAAACCGAGATCACCCCTTTTTGTCCCTTTTAATCAAATGACAACCATATACAAATCACATGTTCGCTCCTTCAATTGATCTGCATCGATCACTTTCACAAAGTGTTCACCCCTTAAATCGCATTGGTTGCGAGAGGGAGTGTCGGGAGTATTTGTGATTGCAACGGAGAGATAAGGAGGGTAATTCTTGATTAGAGGCGGCGACATGTGATAAGAAACACAAGAAGGACGGTGGTGGTGGGGCTACGATTTTTCTAAAAGAAATAGAAAGTATGGCGGTGGTGGGTTAAACTTTCATCGATTTGGGTTACATGTTTGTGTGGCTGGGTTAAGTAAAACACATACCTAAACTTCCAGTGCCGAGGAAAGATCCGATTTGCAGGTTGCCGATGGTGGTGGAATAAGGCCACGATGGACTGGAGGTGAGGTGCGGGTCGAAGGGAACAGAGGATGGCGGAAACGTGAAGAGAGGATTTGGTGCAGGTTGCTTTATCCTAGGGTTTAGGGTTGGTAAACTGGAGAAAGTAAAATTGACGGGAGAGAGAGTGAGTGATTTTAGGAGTAGATAAAATTAAGCCAATGATCAATTACCTCAATACCCTTAGGTTAATTATAATTTATATTAAATTAATTTAAATGTATTGATAATCATAGAATTATCCTTTAATCATAGCCTTAGATCTTAATATTTGAAAGGCCTAGAATTAGCCTCCAGTTCTCTACCTTTTACTGGTCCTCTATTGAACCTACCTATATATATATATATATATATATATATATATATATATATATATATATATATATATATATATATATATATATATATATATATATATATATATATATATATATATATATATATATAGGGTCGAGATCATGAGAGAACCTAAAAAAACCTAGGAACATAGGAACTTTTTTTCTACACAATATTTTTTTAAAAAAATTGCATCCAATTTTTTTATTTAAAGCGTCTAAGAGATTTCTAAACCCTAAACCCTAAACCCTAAACCCTAATCCTAAACCCTAAACCCTAAACCCATATGAAAAAAAATAAAAAAAATGATTTTTTTTTCATCCAATTTTTTTATTTAAAGTGTCTAAAAGATTTCTAAACCCTAAACCTAAACCCTAAACCCTAAAACTAAACCCTAAACCCTAAACCCTAAACCCTATACCTAAACCCTATACCTAAACCCTAAACCTAAACCCAAAACCCTAAACCCTAAACCCATATGAAAAAAAATTAAAAAAATGATTTTTTTTTGAAAATTTTTTTTGATATCTTCTAGATGCATCATAACAAAAATTTTGGTATATTTTTTTTTTTGAAAAATATTGTGTAGAAAAAAAGTTCATAAAATGGGTTCTTAGGTTCATAGGCTTTTTTAGGTTCTCAATTGAACTTTACTCTATATATATATATATATATATATATATATATATATATATATATATATATATATATATATATATATATATATATATTAGGATATATAAAATTTTTAGGCCCCTTAAGACGATGGGCCGTGGACGGTCGTCCGTGGGCGCACCGTCTGGACCGGCCTGCTTGATTGCCATCTTCAAATTAACCCAACACAAATCTTATAAGCATTGAAGAATTATCTGACTTTAATATGGATCAACAGTTTTACTCAACCCCGATATCTTTTAGCTAGTATATCAATTTTATTAAGTTATTAAATCTACTTCACAATTTTGCGGCTTACCACAGTAAATACGGCTTTATATTGGATTGGACCAAATCTGTTCTAACTAAAACCGAAACGAACTAAATACCAAAAGATGAAAAATAATGTAGCTAAAATCCAAATCGATTTAAACGAGGGTTGAGTGGAATACATAGTTGGGTTTGTTTTGGTATGAAAAGATAAACCTAAAATTACTTCGTTTTGAATTTAAACAAAAATGGAAACAACTTTTGAGAAAAAAACTTGAACCGAAAATTGAAAAGAGATCTTTTGCAAGTGTATATTAGGCCCATTTCCTATGGCCCACTTATTTCGTTGTACTCTTGTATTTATATCATCTTAACTAGGTTAGAAACCCGTGTATTACACGGGTTGACAAATTAAAATAACAAAAAGAAACAACTAAATACAAATATATAGATAAAAATATTAAAAGAATGATGATTTCAATGTATATTTCTAAGCGTCATGTCATACTTTGTAGAAATTTAAGTATAATGTTATTATGAGTAATTAATTCATGTATGTGCTATTATTAGTAAATAACAAATTCGTTTCTCGTATTGGTAGAATGAAAGTACATTGCCTTTATTTATATGGAAGTTAAATACATTGCTATATCAGACACTGAAGATAAAAGAACCATTTTGTTTTCTTAGCATATGTTCATGCAAGAGAAAATTAATATATGAAGGAGTAGATATTAAAAAGTTCTAATATGACATTTTTCACATAACTAAAATGGGAAACTAACAGCTATGGTCAAGGACCAAAATGATTAGGCAAGTTCGAAATAAGGACCAAATTTGAAAAAAGAACTTTTTTGAATCAAATAAAGCAAAAAATCAGCTATGGTCAAGGACCAAAAATGTAATTTACTCAAAAATAAATTGAGTAATTACCCTGTGTATGTAATAGGATTCATACTCCTCATGTAGCATATGTCCTGTAATTCCCTAAATAGAGGTGGAAGAAGTGGATTTGGGATATCTCTAAAAATATGCACTTTTTCATTTCCATTTCTCTCAAATACTTCTCATTGGTTGCTTAACCTGTCATCACAAAAAAGAATATGATGATTCAAAAAAGAAATAAAAACTTACACTCTAAGAATCGGAAATGATACTCAAAACAAAAATAGGAAATAATGACTCATATGGTTTCAATTCAATTACACGCATACATTATCAGGTTAAAAGTTCATCATAGCCTTTTTAAGATTAGAAAAGCTATAGCTTTTTAAACTGAGTGACCGCAAAATCTCACCATAGTTGGTGGCACGGTGAGACGATACTGCTTTTTGCAGTGCCAATATAATCACCAAACTGTCATTTTGCCCATGGATCATTTATAAATATTTAAATCATACCGGTCACTAAATCAAAAAATAGGATAAGTATCAATTAGTTTATATGCATCAAAACTAAAAACTGCAACACAAATACATCAAGCTCTCTCTTGATTACTTTCAATCTTTCTCCCTAAAACTCTGGAAAATATAACAAACATTAAAACCAACATTTAATTGAGGTTTGGTTTAAAACAAATACACAATTATGGCCGGGCCTGCATTCTGAGTTCACACAGCATAATCTTCTTCTGAATTCCTTAAAAGATTCATGTAACTACAATTTCAAAGATAAACGATTATAGTAACTAAAATTAAAAAAAAAAAAAAAAGTAAGGTTTCATTTAAGACTTTCAAGTTCACACTTTCCCCAGTTTCACGATCAACAAAGTTTTCACTCCTTGTCAATCAAGTTGGTAATTCTTCTAGTTCAGACCTAGCCTACCTGAAATATGAGGCCACCAACATACCCGAAATCAAAACATAGCTACCTAAAATTGAAATCAAACACTATAAGAAAAAGAAACAATCAATTGGCATAGAAACATGAACCTGAATTCAATATTCAAAACACTCAATATACAACTTTAAATTGAGAATGTAATGTTAGAATCCTTTCAAATTTACCATTAAAAAAGGCAAATGCGAATTAATTTTTAATCAACTTCGAACGTACTTATTTTTGAACGAAAAAAAAAGACGTGTTGTTGAATGAACCAGAATATATAGATCAAAATCAAAGAGCTAATCTAAATCGGAAGTATTTCTAGAAAGGAACATCGTTAGGAAGGATCTCCTTGTGACAAACCTTCATAAGCCTCTTTTACTCTTTCTTAAGCGACAGTAAACCAAAGGGATTTTATATACTCGATTAAAGGAGCTTGTCGTCTTAAAACGAAATGCCGCATGATTTTTGCGATTTTAAATTTGAATATGATTTTAAGATAGGAATGAATTTCAATTTCAAAATTGGATAGGATTTCATATTAATTGGTGATTGACACTTAATTATCGGCAAAATTAATAGACGGAACAATAGTGTTTAGGCGGGATCTTAAAGGAGATAATTTGAGCGTGTAAACCGTAGCATTGATAATCTCATATCTGATTTTTAGGAAACTGATTTACATGATTTTTAGGAGACGGATAAGGAATCTTTTTTCGGAGTACACGTGTCAGATGGAGAATAGGTTTTAAAAAATGGACACGTGGCAAAAATTATTTTTATTTATTAGGTATAGTAGATTAGGAATTTATCGATTAAGATGAATATACAATCTTACATGTTATTAGAGTTGAATTTCTCTAGTCCAAGCTTCCCTAAACTTGTGCTGCCCTAGACCATTGCTGATCTCATTAAAGATTTGACGGGAGACGGCTCCTCCACCTCTTTCTTTCTCGAAAAACCCAATGACATAACTAACATCAAGGCTTACATGTCATTGATTCCGGACCTTGATCACATCAACTATGATGCTCGGCGGCAGCTTCTTAAGACTAAATATTGTATTGGATTTGTGCCACTCGATTGTATTGATGGCTCACACAATGCTCTGAACACTAAAATAAAATCGATTATATTGTTACAGTACGATTTCACAATTCTTGCCCCATATAATTCTCAAACGAAATGATACGGCACATGATATATGGACGAATTTGGAAACTTCATTTCGTGACAACAAATAAGCAAAGGTTGCCCATCTCAATAATGAGTTGCGAACTATTGTTATTGGTGATTCCTCTATCACAGACTATTGAACCCATATCAAGACATCTTGAATCTCATTGCCGGTTCCTAAAAGAACATCCTCACTTGTCTTATCAATTGGTTGTTTCGACTATGTTGCAAGCCTTATTCGACACCAACATTCTTTTCCAACATTCTTGGAAGCATGTTATTGGTGCATCTGACCATAATCTCACTTTGTTTTAATGACGATCAAACTAAAACCCAAATGTCATCATTGACTAACAACCTTATTATGGTTTGTGAGATTAAATTTCAATAAAGAGCTTAAAAGAAGAAATTTCAGCAACATGTAATATTCCACAAAGGTTGCTTTTAAGGCTTAGAAATATGTTGCGTACTTGCGTTGGTCCAATATGACATACAAAATTCTTGAAAATGTCACCTAAAGTCCAGAAGTATTGCATTTCCAAACACGACAAAATATTTAGGATATTACACTTGATTAGATATTCATAAAATATTTAAGTAGAATAATTATAAAAAATATATCTTCTAGTTAAATTTATTTTTATTACTTATTGTTTTTATGAATTTTTTAAGCTTCATTTCTGGATTTTTACAAATATATATATATATATATATATATATATATATATATATATATATATATATATATATATATATATATATATATTATGAAATCAAAGAGAAATTTTTTTTCTCCTAATTTAAAGAAAAGTTAATGGTCTTTCATATCACTATATTAGCAGGTTTAAAAAATAAAAAATAACTTTGTTACTAATTAACACTTTATTTTAAAGAAATTCAAGCTTTTGTTACACAATTTAAAAAATAAATATTTTATTCTCGAAATTAAAATATCCTAGAGGTTTATCATTTACTTGAGTTATGATTTTTGATAAAAAGTTATTTTGATAAAAGATTTTGTTTTGATACATCACTTTTAATTTAAAAAAATGCAAGACTTTATTAAGCCCATGGGGTAAAAACCATTATTCTTTAGATAAAGAAATTTTCTTATATATCATGTTATTGAGAACTTTACAAAAAAGAAATTTTCAATACAGAGTTGTTTAAGTGCTTCTACATTATTTTGTAAAAGTTTTAGTTTTTATAAAATATAAAGGATTTGTCTAATTTCTTTGAATATTAGGAAGATATTAAGTTAGTCAATCAAAGAGATTGTACGGATTTAATTTTAAATTTCATTAAACTAACAAAAAAAAGCTTTTATGAATAAATAAAAGTTGTTGCAGACAGCAACTTGTAGTCTGGAAAATACGGTCGACCGAAATTATGCACACATGACGGGGCTCTGTTTATTTGCTCTATCAATTCAATACTCAAGGTAACCATTCTTAAGATACAAAGCCTTTCTTTAACCTCACACAAAGTATAAAAAAAATCAGCTGTTAGGAATAAATGAAAGTTGTTGTAGGCAGCATATAACACCCTAATTTTTTTTTGAAAATACTAAAATAAACCTCTAAGTAAATTTATAAGATTCTTTGGATTTATTAGAGTACACGTGTTAAAAACTTTTCACAAAAACCATTTCGAATTAATTGATCTTAACTGAACAAAACATTTATACAAATAACATTGTACTTGCATAAAACATTTCAAGATAATCAATTTTAAATGAACTCAAAACACAAGATGAAGACTTTATTTAATAATTTACTTATATTGGTCCCTTCAGTTAACTTGATACGAGCTCAGAGCGATTAAGTCGTGTCATTTTCCAAAAATACCTCTTAAACTTAAAATGTTAGAATTTAACGGGCAAGTAGAAACGCTTTGTGAGAAACACAATACTCGCATATTATACCAATCACATGCATCCGTGTATTACATACATACATTCACATACATCCAACCTAATAAGACTTAATTATAATATAAACAACATCACATTTCACTAACACGAATTGTTGGTACCAACTCTTACACTAGCCACTTCTCCCAAGGATACTTCGTGACCAGCCGACCAAACCACTTCACCACCCTACTTCATGGTTAGCCTTGTCCACTTCACTCCCGTACATCATGGACATAACTTATATATGCATACATTGCCCATTTCACCCCGTACATCATGGACGACACATACATACCACATATGCATACCACATACAGCCATTGGAATGCCATAAACATACATTGACATTGCACATAATCAAATTACATGTACCGCTGACATAATAGACGAGTTAGTGGAACTCATCCGATACCACTGTGGTGCTAGTAGAGATCTAAGTGCCAACAATCAAACATATCACGTATCCCTACAAGTATTATCAATACACAATACTTAGATTATAGTGCAAGTTGCTACTTATTAATACTATATGTCTTAACTTCCTTTTTCCACTCATTCATTAAGTCTTTACCAAAGACCTTAGCCCGTTAAGTTCTTTACAACATGAACCCATATTAACACCAATTACTTTTTCATTAAAACCCTTCCTAGTTGGGTAAGAAAAAAATTTGGAAGTAATGGTTCAAGGTTGGATTTTCACAAGAAATCACAGTGTTTATTATTAGTCTTAAAACGTTTAACCGTTAAGTTCTTTATGAATTAAGCTCATACTTTTACAACTAACAAATGTCTTTATAAACTTCTTAAAATATGTTACATATGTCCAAACATCTTATTCCTAACGTCTTGATGCATTAAAGGCTTAATAAAGGCACTTTTATATGGTAGTCAATTTATTTAAACCAATGGCTTATTTGATTTATGACTTTGATTAAGAGGGATGTTAAGAGATTTCTTAATGTTTATACTAATTAATAAGAATCTAGACAACTCAAGCTTTTGAGTTGTTATAGTCATTTTGATTTGGGCAAAGATATTGTGCCCATAATCATGATGATAAACTAGTTAATTGATTCTTGAGATGAAATCCCAATAGTGACCATTTTCTCTAATTGTTGAATTATCATTTTAGAATTGCATCAAACTTGCTAGTTATATTTCTTAGTAGATTTTATAACTCAACCCAACAAACCCCCTAATTTTACTTTATGTTGATTTATAAGTTACTTATATAATTAGATTGTATGGAAATGTGAATTAAACCAGTCTCTGTGGATTTGACCCTGTTACCACTATACATTGTTATTGTACAAGTAAAAAAGGTTATTAACTTGGTGGTCTCGACACTCACCACTCATGGACCTGGTTTTTATTTGGATCTAGGTCCCATTTCTGACTTCACCTTAATTTCCGATAGACAAAAGGTACTTACTACTTACTTCATATATTTGCAATTTTATCCTTTTAGTAAGACCAAATTTACCAACTTTTGTTTATGAGATAATACCTGCAATTGCTAAGGTATTCCCAGTGTAGAACATAGATTTTTTCTAAGGCGTGTTCAGGAAAATATGAGGATTCAGTGGAAGGATAAGGAGTTGAGGGATTATGTGTGGAGATGTGCTAGAGAAACGACTGTTAATTACTTCAAGGGTGTAATGGATAAATTGAAGCAAATGACTGATAGAGCTCATGTATGGTCATGTCATATTCCAGATTCCTATTCGTCCAAGTCTCATTTCACTAGTAAGGGCAAAACTGTCCAACACTTTTAAAGTTTATTGATTTTGTAAAAACTCGACCTTAAAATACCTATTTATGATATACACAAGTAGGGTATATACTGATTGTATTCTCAACAATCTTTGTGAGGTATTTAATTCCAAGATAGATGACGGAAGGGATAAAATAATCATCACTTGCTTGAAGTACAATAAATAATATATTAGAAAAAAGTTTGTGTTGTGAAACAAGTTATAGACAAGTGTTAAGGTCTCCTCACTCCCAAAACAACTAAACTTTTTTAGGACATTAAGTTAGATGCATCTTAGTATACAACTACATACAATAGGGCGGGAAAGTATCAATCCATTGCAATATCAATTTGTGGTAAATCTAAATGAGAGGACATGAAGTTGTAGAACTTGGGAGATTACAAGGTTACCATAAAAAGATGTTGTTTGTGCCACTTGGGATAAGATTCAGATTGAAGAGGATACCCTCAATGTTGAGGAGTGGCTCTATCCTTGTTATAGGTTGACAACATGGAGGGATATGTAATTTAACAAAATTAGTCCAACAAATGGTCGTTCCATGTGGCCAAAAAGCGACTGTCCTTTCATTTTAACCCCTCCTAATCATCACAAACATGTTTGTATTTGATTTACGATAAGTAACATGTTTGCATACAATAACTAACATTAACAGGTTTTTATATGTATAGGTGGGAGGCCAAATAAGAAGAGGAAGAGGGGTGTTGATGGGCCCAACAGCCAAGCTACCAAGTTATGCATGAAGTATCTCATAGTTACATGTGCAAAATGTCATAACAAAGGGCGTAATTCGAGGACATGTAAAGGACAGGGTGGAATTGGTCAATCGTCACAAGTTGTAGCAAATTGGAATAATCAAGGTAGAAGGTGGTGGTGCAGGTTCTGCTAAGTAATTGCTTGGGAATTTGGTTTGTTTTGTAAAGAATTAGTTTTATTTCATTTGAAAATTCCTTAAATGTATGTTATTTAAGGTTATTTTGGGAAAATAATGTTAGCGGTTTAAGGTTATTTTGGGACACTAGTGGTAGTTGTTTAAGGTTATTAGTAGTATGTTGCTAGATTTGGTTGTCCAAAACAATTGACTAAGTCATGTAATGTTGCTTTCTAATTGAAATGGTTTAAGGTTATTAGTAGTATGTTGCTATATGTGGTCTTTATGTTTGTGTATACTTTGGCTTGTTTGTTTGTAAGTTTATATGGTCTCCACTACAGGTTCCAACCAAAATGATTTGATCAACACAAAAGTAATTGGTCAACACATAAAAGTGAAATGTACCATTGCATTAACTTGAAATACAAACATACACCCTTGCATACAACAAAAGGACCCAAAACACATTTCCATTCCCACCCAAAAAACTACTGCAATTTTTCAATGCTTACAATAAGCTTCAACATCCAAACAAACTAACACTTTACTAATTGCAATAGTACCAAAATAACCATGAACAAATAAGAGCATATTCATATTCCAAACTTTTGCACGTACAAGTCTCACCCTTTCCTTGAGTCTATTCATAGCTCTAAGAACCTGAAATCACCAGCACTGCCTTAAGCCACATTAGAAGGTGTACCCACCCACGGAACCCACATTTCCTACCAGACCATGAACAACTCCAATTTCCTACAAGGGTTAAAGATCGGTCCATGGTGTAATTTTGATTGTTGGACTTCCACAACGACAAATCACCATTTTCGTGATTTCTTTTTATCTATATCGAGGGAAGCAATGTTCCAAAAGAGGGGAAGGAGAGATTGTTGAAAGATGTAGACATTATCAGCTTATAAGGAGTGCCAAAGTGAAATGGCCACCTTGACCTCACCTGATTTAGACGTGATTTAACTTAACGGCTCAAATCTAACAGTGTGAGCTAAAGGGACGATTTTTAAAAAAATTTCAAACCACAGAGACCATCCTTGTAGACCAAAAAAGTTAGGGACCATATTTTATAGTCTGGGAAACCATGGGGACCATTTATAAAGATTTTTCTTAAAATAATTACGCTTTCTGTAAGAATAAATATTTATCATCATTACATAAACTAATATTAAACCCAAGAATTTGTTCCCTAACAATGCATAATTTTCGGTCAACTTTACATGAAGAGTACTCCTATCAAATAAAAACTGAATGGTTTAACTAATGCCATGAGGACTTGAGGCAATAGAAAACACAATTTCATTCCCCAAGATGATTTCAAGATACTTTAAATGACATCGATCATGATACACACCGAGTCTCCAAAAAATCTCTATAAACTGTACTATAACATTAACTTTACCACGAGTGTGTTGGTACCTCTTCGTTAAGAGCATCTATATTAATTTATTAAACAAATCATATGATTAAGCCATGAAAATTTCAAAAAACTACAAGCAGTCATGTGAATTTATGTTCAAAAATCGGTGTTTATCAAAATTTTAGAAAGATTTAAATCATGGAAAAGAAAATAGAACGATATAATATATATATATATATATATATATATATATATATATATATATATATATATATATATATATATATATATATATATATAATAGAAGTAGGTTGTTGTTCCTTACATTTAATCTGAAAAGAAAATTATAGGCCTTGCAAGAACCAAGTGGTAAGATGTTTCCTTAATAAAAGAAAAATAAAATTAAAAAATTATAAAAGGAAGACATAATGGTATGGAAAATTGATGTATATGGAAACCTAGGCTCAAGAACATGAAAACATTATAAGTAGGAAATACACAACAACAACAACCAAATCCATACACAAATACACCAACACTCACATCAATACACAAAGACACAACATCTATCATAATTAAGTATATTTGGAAAAATATGTTACCTTAATATGAAAAAAGAATGAAAGTACTTCCCTGGCCACCAAAAAATAAAATGAACTATGTTACGTCCTTTAACATGCTCTTGTCCTCCTTTTTGTCCTTAAAGGAATTGGCACATTAATTAAAAGCTTTATACATATATCAAGAAAAAGCTATTATTTCTATAACATAGAGCTCCTAGTTCTTCGATTTTCCATTGAAACCTAGAACACGGTTTAAAATTCTAACACAAGAGGATTTTGGATATGTCACATAACAAAATACGAAACCAAGAATTTGAGATGAGTTTCTTTATAGTCACAAAAACCGATTGCTAGCTTTATTTTGTCGTTCAATTTTGGGAAATATTGAAATACCCAAAGCAAAGAAAATAAATTTACCAAGGTAATCATATAAAAAATATCTTTGCAATATTGGTGTGGTGATTAACAAAAAAAAATTGAAATTCATAATCAAACATGTTCATACGACCCTATAACAATAAAGTATTGAAAAACAATCAGATACAGAAAAATTTATACACATATGCAATTTTTTCAAATTGGGACAGAAGAAAGGATATCTAAAATTGGAGTCTCTAAGGTCATTTTATGTAACATTCGCGTTTTGGGTATAAGAGTTTTGGGTATAGGAGTTTTGGGCTTAAATCGATAAAATAAAATTTATTTTGAAAATAAATAAAACAAATAAATAAATAAATTTAATATTTTATTATACTTTATTATTGTGAATCAATGAGCCAAATAAAGTTTTAACAGTCGACATGAAGTTTCAAAATCCATTTTAAACCAAAGATGAGAAATTTTGTCATAAGGACTAAAACTGTCAATTTGGCCAAACTTAACCATTCAGCTTTGACTAGTCAAGGACTTAGAAGATTTAAAAAATATTATGAAGGAATTGAGGTATAAACTTAGATTAATTCAAATAATTCCTTAAACCAAAAATAAAGGCGAAATTGTAAAGAATTTAATGAAAGGGTTCATTTTCGCCAATTTGGAAAACTATGGATTAGTGTTACCCTAGTCAATGGCTTAGGTGGAAATAAATTATTTTTCTTGGGGTAAAAGTTTGAACATAAAGACTTTAATTAAATAATTAGGCCATTTAGGGGTTGCTAGGCATGATACTTGAACCTTAGGGACCATTTTGGCCAGATATTGGGGAATTCTCCCCATTTCAGCATACATGCGGTTTTTAGAGAGAGGAGAGTCATATTAGAGGTAATTTATAGGGTTTTTATGAGGATCAAGTGACAAGGATTGAAGGTTTATCAAGTTCTTGAAGTTTCTTAGCATTTAAAGGTATACTCTCACCATTATCTAGCTTGAAAACCTATTTGAGATATGAGGTTTGCGCTTAATATGAATTTTAGACTTGAGAGGAGGATTTTCCTATGATTCCCAATGTTTGTTTGATGTTTTTAATTTTTTGTGGTCTACATCCAATCCATAGATGATCTAGAACCAATGGTTAGATTATAATGGGTGTTATAAACCCTAGAAATTAGGGATTTGATGATTATATGATGAAACTAGCAATTAGTGGATGAATATGGTGGTTTTGGATGAGGGGATTCACTTTTCGTGATTCTCTAAGGATTCCAACCCTTGATGTGTGAACTTAGCCCTTGAATCTCTAAAGCATTGGAATTGGGTGTTGAAATGGGTTTTGTTCATGTAATGATAGATGGATCTCTAGTATGATGGATAAATGAGTTCATTGCATCAATTTGAAGGAAATAGTGTAGTTATGACCATTCCTAATGATTCCATGGAATGGAAGAAGGAATCTCCACTTGTATGCATCAATAAATGGAATGAAAATGAGTATTAAAGGGATTTTGCCCAATTGTTGTTAGTTGGGTCTTTTGATGAGTTGTGGAGGAATGAATTCATCCTTTGATGATTCCCTAATGATTTCAATCCAATTAGTGAACAAACCCTTGAAAATGACTTGAAACCATGATTGGAATTGGGTATTTCATGAGTTTCATCATTTGGACCAATGATTAGAATTGAGAATTCCATGAGGCTATCTTCTTTGGAGTTTGAATTTGAAAGTGGGAATGACTCCCATGACCTAAAATTAAGAGCTTAATGGATTTCGTATTAGTGTTGAGTGTAATGATTGAATTGGAATTTAGTTCATTAACACCTTGTTAAGAAATAAGAACTTGATTAGTGGTTCTCTTTGGATTAAGTCACGATTGGATTAGGAGTTGAATCATTGGAAATCTGTCCTTATATTAACCAAAGTTTGGGGAAATGGAAGATGTGATAATGAATATTATTTATGTCACAACAAAATAGTAATAACGAATAAGCCCTAACAAATTTAAATAATAAAGAATACCAAAGAAAACTTACAAGAAGCCTTGAAAATCTTCAGCCAGAATTGAGACTTCGAAATTGTTGATTGAAGATCAAATTCTTTGATGCAAAGTATGTTGATATGCATGAAGGAGGTCCGTGGCTAGCATCATAGTCTCCAAACCATAGACCTGATATAGATTTAGTATGAATCACAGATGAAGTTACAATCCTGGCTAAGGGGACATAGTTATATAAGTGAATTGTAGGAGTTGGATGGAGCACCGAAAATCAGGGATCGCAGGATGAGGAACCGTCATCGGAGGTGGGTGTAGTGGGGGCGTCAATACAAGTCATAAAAAGATACAACGTAGAAGATGATAATACAGGATCAAGGGAAACAAACCAGAAGAGCTGGTTACATTAATTAGGGACTTGGTATGGCACAATCTTAGAAGTGTAGTCGAGAAGACATTAATCCACTCACTATCAAATATTAAATATAATAATAATTTTAAAGTCATAATTAGCAACCACATCAAAATCTTAAAAATACGATTTAAACTTGGCAAAATGACACTGAGACCCTATCAACCTTCGTTTTTTGTTTTAAATGGTCCCTAAACTATTTTTCTTGTTTTTTAAGGGAACAAGTTTGTGTTTTGTGTGTTTAAATGGTCCCTCAAACAGAATTGAAGGGGTAAACCGGTTACCTCTTTGCATTGTCATCTTTCAAATGCCACGTCAAATGCCATGTCATTTATGCTATTTGCCACATCGGTTAAATCATTTGCCAAGTCATTAATATGACATAGAGAAACACAATTATCGTTCCTCTGTTCACGTATTCCAAAACAAAAGTCAAGAAAAAACCCTAGAACACTAGAACAATTAAATTTCACAATACGTAGTTCTTCCCCATTTACAAAATTTACAAACAAAAAAGATTCCAGACCTTTGAGCGGTTGTATTCGAGTGTATCAAATGGTGGGTATTATTACTCGAGAGTGCCAATCCTCTCTTCAATCGATCTCCGACCTTGCGATCTGAGCACATGTTTGCACTTTTTACATAAGAGGTGAATGTACACGAGGTGCTGAATGCCCTTACCGCCATGAAATGCCAGAAACCGGTGAGCTTTCCCAACAAAATATAAAGGATCGTTACTACAGGTACGTAATCTATCATCTATATTCTATTCTTCTTCTTCTTCCACTTCTTCAAATTTCTTCTATTCTTCTTCCACTTCTTCAAATTTCTTCATCCTTCCAAAAATTTTCAGAGTTAACGATCTGGTGGCTTTGAAACTTCAGAACAAAGCTAGTGAAATGCCCTCTTTAGAACCATCAGATGACGAGAGCATTAGAACTTTGTACGTTGGAGGACGTGACGAAAGGGTTTCAGAACAGGATCTTCAAGACAACTTCTATACTCACGGTGAAATTGAGTCGGTGAAGATTGTGGTTCAACGAGCGTGTGCTTTTGTAACGTACACCACCCGAGAAGGGGTGGAGAAAGAGGCGGAGGAACTCTCGAGCAAATTAGTTGTTAATGGACTTCGGTTGAAATTAATGTGGGGCCGACCACAAGTGCAGAAAGTGGAAGGTGAAATGGCGTCAGATGAAGAATTGACGATGACATATACAAATCGCGCCGGAAGATTTTGTCTTCGATGGTATCCCTAAGGTTTCTTGATATTTCATGTTGTTCGTTTACTGGAAAAGTCCCCATTTCTTTTATAAACCTAACCAATCTTGAAGTGGTGAACTTCAATGAGAATGGTGTGTCGACATTATTCAACGATTTAGTGATTTTTCTGAAGATACATCGCCACCGTTGTGAGCCTGTTCTCCCCCTTCAATTACAAACCAGAAAAGAGAGCACATTTACAGTGGATCGATTGATTGCCCTAATTCCCCCTGTTCGTCCATTTCTATAAATTACATGGCAGCCACATATGCATTTACTAGACAACCACATTAGCTAGAAGGGATTACGTGGCAATTTAACCGGTTATATGAGTTAGGTGACCAAATTAACAGGTCAATATCGACATCATGCCCTTAGAAAGCAAAAAAAAAAATTTTAAGAACCTTTTAAACCAACTTCAGAAACATTATAAAGCTACGGTGTCATTTTGCCTTAAAACTACGTATACGCACAAACAATAAATTGTAATTTACTCAAAATATGAATGTGCGTATATGGATTGATAAAAGGACGAAGAAGCAGACATTGACACGCGCGTGTACGACGTGGCCCTCTACGCACCAGACAACCTCAACGTCTAACTGTCCTTCCACCAATAAGAATTAGACAGCGTTTTTCCTAATACCACCCTGGTTTTCAAATACCACCTTACCATAAATATCAAACATCGGCACTTCTTTTTCTGAAGATTCTTGTTTCACTCTAAATATATTAAAAAAATTATAAAAATATACTTCCTATGCTTCCATTTATTGTAAACTAACAATTTCAAGAGATATAGTAATAATATACATATATTTGAGAAGTTAAACCGTTTTTAAGATAGATTATTAATATAAAATTCTTTTACTATATAAATTTGTTTGTTTGCCTTTTCAATTTATACATTAATAAAAATTATAGAACAAAGTTTTTTTTAACCCTATATCCAACTAACATGTGTTTCGCAATTATGCTTAAACCGGTTAAACATGTTATCGACAATACATGATGTTTTATGGTCCTATTTTGCATTCAAAAACTATTTTAATTACATAAATTAAAAAGAAAAATGAAACACTGTTGTTGTATAAATAACCTTAATTTAACCTTTCATTAAAACAAGGTAAATGATAGTTATACAAACTAGTTGTGGTCTCTATCAAGCCATTCTTTTTAAACTTCAAATATAAAATGCAAATACATAGTTTACAAGCTAAGTTCACTTATCATTCTTCCAATTAAATACAAAGAAACAAATAGCCTTCATCAACTGTTTATGGATTTTATTTAATTGACTATTTTTGTGATTTTATCTGTCCTCTACTTACGTACATCTTTTAAATTTGATTTTTTTGGTAAAACAAACAGAACATGTTGGGTTATAAGTAGGTAATGATAATTTTCCCAACTTGTTAAAATATTCTTCCACCACAGCAATAACACCTGATGGTGGTTGTGGTTTGTCGGTCACACTTGCATTTCGTGTGGCGTGGGTGAGTTCGAAGGAGAATCTGAATCAATGGGGAGAGGAAGGGTGACGTTGAAGAGAATCGAGAACAAGATCAATCGTCAGGTCACCTTCTCCAAACGAAGGTCTGGATTGTTGAAGAAAGCTCATGAGATCTCAGTGCTTTGTGATGCTGACGTCGCTCTCATCGTCTTCTCCACTAAAGGAAAGCTCAGCGAGTACGCTACCGATTCTTCGTGAGATCTCTCCCTTTCCCTCTCCCTCTCTCTCAATTTTTATCAGTTTATTACTTCTGCGAAAATGATTGATTTGTTCGGATTTGATTTTTGTTAGTATTGCTAGCTCGGAAAGTATGTGGTACATGTTAAGATGAAGAACTAAATCATTAATATCAATAAATAATCCTCATCTCATAATCATAATCATCATCAAGTATGTTTGGTTTTATTTCGTGAATAAAGTCAACCATCGACAGTTTCTGGATTAATCGGACTTTTTTTTTTGATTAATTTTGCTATTACTTGTGTTTTGGCTAACGATGCTTTCGAACAACAAGTTGAAGAGGATTTCTAGCATAAATTACTAGCGTTCTGATTTTTTCGGATGTTTGTATAGATTTAGATGGATAGGAAGCAAATTCATGCAAATGAAAGTACGAAACTGTGAGCGCAGGTTCGTCGAATGGGTTTTAGGGTTTACGATAGCCAAGTAAATTTGCAGTCCGGAGTAGGCATATAAATCTGTAGATGAAAGAAACCAATTAGATAAGAAAATGGATCAATTAGGTCGCGTGATTTCAGATAAATAAATTATCAACTGTCTTCTTCTTTTTCGTTTTTTGGTTCACAACATAGTACTATCTCGATTAAAGTTCTACATCTTTTTCAAATTCAAAATTTTTACATAGATTAATGCTTCTAGTCTTATGGCTTTCTATAAATGTACCTTTCGACGTTAATTTCGAAGCCAATGAGAATACTTTGACATTTTTAATTACTTACTAACTAGTTGTACTTTAGCCAAATCAAGTCTAATTAGAAATGGATGGAACTGAATAGAAAAAAAAAAAAAAACTTAACCTTTCCTTGCACTCTTATCTAAAGTGCAAATTTTGATCGTGGTGGCTAGCTGTCTTCTTCCAACCTATATCTAATGTACTCTTTAAACCTAGATTGACATAATTTTTTTATCCAACTCATATCGGTATAATTTTTAAGCTTTCATAATTGTGATATTTCATTCCTAATTATATGTAACTTAGTCTTTGAACTTAACAAATATGTCTACTTTTTCTTCTAAACCTTACATTCTTTGAAAAATCGATCATGGATTGTTTAAGAGCAACCTCGTACGTACTACTATACATATTTTTGTTTTTTACTTGACACATGAGATCACAGATGGTCACGGTGAAGAAATTTACTGAATTTTCTTATTTCATCCACGCCTTTGTGTAGCGCATAGGGATTAGTGCGTTTATTGTCTTTTACTTATATATTATTATTATTATTATTATTATTATTATCATTATTATTATCATTATTATTATTATTAACTTTTTGGTAATAGGCACTAAAAACTTTAATTAATTGTCCTAGAATATCTGACCAATTTTGACAAAGCATGCTAGCTTGGAGAAATGGGATGCATTCGATGACTATTGTTTATCCTATGATGTTTTTAATAATGTACATAAATAGAATATTGTTATGAACTTAGCATATAGTATATTAGGCTGTAATATTTTCTTGAATACTCTGATGTATATGTATATAAACTGATCAATCTGATGTTAATTCTAATTCTAAAGGAGAATTAGATCATTTTATAATTATTAACATTCTAATCTCAATAATATATTTCAATTTCCACTCCATGTCCTGCTACGTATCAAGCACATTCATTTCCACTCCAAAAATATATTACAAATTTGATTTCTTCTTTTAGTAGTAACAAATTTATTTAAATACTGTAACTCATGTAATTAATAAAAAAAATTAAATACAAACAAATTTTCATCTAACATACTACCCGTTCGTGTATGCATGGTGTAGAGACCTTTGCACCTAGAATACCTTATAATCATTGTCCACGATATTATGGCAATGGTAACTGAATTCCAAAATCAATTCAGCCTAAGATATTAGGGTAAACAACATGTCATGTCAATTTTCTTCATCTGCGTTTTACCATTTTTTCAGAATGTAGGCACTGATGCTATTTTACCTACTCCATATTTTAGTTCTAACTTTCACCTAAGGGCATCCACTCACGGTAAGCAGTGTTGAGTGTTTTTTTGAATTTTTTGATACCCGTGACAGAAGTGTTTTGGTACTGGCTAAAACCACAACTAATTAAAGCTTCATGGTAAGTGTTAAAAGCTAAAGCTGAACGAACAAAACAAAGGACTAGGAAGTTAAGGAAGCCGTCAACCACATGGATATTCATCTAGAATGTCCTTAACTAAGCCTACAGCCATTACCTTCCTTTTGTCCTGCTGTTGGGGTTTTGGGCTCCATGTATATGGTTGTTTGTCCCCACGTCAAACTCCACCTCATCCTCGTACGTCTAATCACTAAAGAATATGAGAGTGTATCAGGTATCACTATTTCATTCAACGAAAGAGCTTGGTTTATGGCGGTATTCAAGTATAACAACTGGTCTATTCATAATACACCGTTCCCTTTGTTTGTTGATCTAATAGGCTTCTATTGGTAAATGAGCTTGGGAGGCTTTGTCCCCTCGAAAATCTTAAAGCATTATCTTCCATTTGAGTCCTAATTTTATTAAAGTTTCCATGGAAGAACTCAGTTGAGTTGTATATCAAACCCCAAGCTACCCAACAACCATAACTCAAAGTCCTTGTTCGGATGCCCTATTCAAAAAGAAAGATTGTGTTTTTTTTTTAAATCAGCATGTTGTATAAATGATATTAAAACATAGCGGTGGCTGTGGCGACAGCGGAGGTGGTGGTGGCAGTGCCGGTGGTGGGGGGGTGGAGGTGGTGCTGATGGCGTAGGCGGAGGTGGTGAAAAAAGAAACATCATATTAGGGTTAAATTTTAATAGGGGCGAGCATATTAACCAAAAAAGCCGAACCGAAACCAAATTAACCGATACAACCGAACCATTATCAAAAGAGGTGGTGCGGTTTTTAATTTTGATTAACGTAATACATATGGTTTTGTTATTATTTTCATCTAAAACTGCATCACTACAAACCGAACTGAACCAATAGTTTCATAAATAGATAGAATATATATTAAAATACATATAATGTATGGTACGTAATTATATTAGGAGCTAATTTTTTTTTTTGGATAATTATATGGAATTGTAGATAGGCATACACGATCTTATTATCACATGTAACCATACTTGACACATTTATCTAATTTTCTAATCAAATCTCTATTTTGATACTTGAATGTCAATGAAATAGTGATACCTGATACACTCTCATTTTCTCAAACAACTCTGAAACTTTTTAAAATTCTACATCGGCATTGACTAATGTAATTGCGGTAAGACTTTTTTAAATATTACATCGTAGTTTTACATCAACTTTGAGCAATTTACTTATGCGGGATTTGATTAGTAAATTAGACTAAATTGAATAGTCAAAATCTCTAAAAGTAGGATGTCATTGGTATATTAACCAATAACCAAAACCATTAACCGATTAAAATCATTAACCATAACCAATGGCTACCGAAACGCATTAACTGATTGGAATGGTTATGACTCGGTTTTAGTCTATAACCAAACCAAACCAAGTGTCATAGAAGTCAGCGAGTTTTATAAAATAAACTTCACTACAATATCTTAAAAGAATTTTTGAAAATATTATCGGTGATATTATCGAAAAATAAATCTCGATAGGCTATCATGTGATTTATTCACTCAAATTATTACGACACACATATCAGTGCAATAACATGTTTTTCGAGTCGCTCTTTTTGTCATGAATTTTTTTGATTTAATACAGAATAACATTTATCTTGCCAAACTTCATGATCACCGATCCTGTAAAGTTTGTGGTAAGTGCATCCAGGACAGTCGTCACGTTAGCGACACGTCACCAGGTTAACCCTAGAACACACCCCATGAAATGCAAGAGAGCCTAGGACCGTTTCTAATTTCCACGTCACATTTTTATTTGCATTGTTTAATTAAAACCAAGCATTAAATTAATTTAAAAACATAAAATTAAAATTAAAATCAAAACATTACATTAAATTTAAAAAATATTAAAATAAAAAAGATTAAAAAACATTTCATAAAAGAAAAAGTTAGCTAATCATCTAAATATTTTTTCCTAATTTTTTCTTTCATCGCCTCGAGTGCCTCAAGGTCCCGTTCGACAAATCTCTCGCCCGATTCGTGTAAAACTCGATAATCGTGGTAGATGTGCTCCTCATTGAAGCGGTTAAATTGTTCAACCAAAGCATCCACCTTGTCCTCGACTTTTTTTTGGATAACAACGAGTAGGCGGCTCGTTTCGCTCGGTCGCGACCGATCGGGCGGGGAGATGGCGTACTCATACGATAGAATATCTTTTTAATTATGGAATTTATTAGTTCGTCAAATTTTAATTGAGGCCAATGAACAACATGCTGCATATATAATATTCATGTAATATAATCCTAGATTTCTGTTTCTTGATTCTGTGATTAAAATCTATTGATACTTTATATTCTTTTTTATATCTATTCGATAGGGTAAAAGGGTGTTAGGCTGAAAGCTATTATATGTACAATGGGGGTTAATGATTGCTATGGCCTATGAGTAAATCTTAGAGTGGAAGACACTGTACTTCAACACTCATGCATTTGGTATAGCGCACAGTACGTTGTCTCAATGGAGACGCAATATGTAAGAAGGATATATGATTGGGGCAAGGTAGTCGAGACAATATGGGACCACAAGTCTAGGGCATCAGAGAAACCACCTTTGTTTACAAGTATTTTTAACTATCTGGGACAAATTACATGGTTGTCATAGCATTCGCAAACTAACAATATAAGGTTTTAGTTATGAAATATAAGGTTGAACAAAGTGGGAGGTGTTTTCGCCAGCGGCATCCTAGGTGGCGTTGCTTGCCACCGGAAAAAACCGCACCCTGATGGCGGCATGGACTGAACGGCAACCCTAAATGGCAAGGAGATGCCATTCTCTCTCCTCACTGTCTCTCTTCTCTGTCTCTTCTTTCTCTCTTTTCTGCTGGCGACAAGCCATTCCCTTGCACCCTCTTCCTTACTTCTCCCCTTTCTTGCCAGGTGGAGCCGATGTGAAGTGGTTACCGGCGGCACCACTCCTTTCAGCCTAATAACAATCGTAGACGCAACACATAAAGACTAAAGGGTGTGGGGGTTGTAAAACCTCTCACCACCACTCATTTTTTAACTATAGACACAACATCAGAAAACTTTCACTAACCCTTCACCTTTTTAAATATTGGAAATATTAAGCCCTCACCAACCCTTACTTTTTTTAAATAAAAAAATAATATAAATAAATTAAACTAAATAACAAACTTAATTAAATTAAATTAATAAAATAATTAAAAAAAGAAAACCAATTCATTAATTTATAAAATAAAAACGACAATAAAGTTTAAAAACACTAATTAAACTACAAACGACAACACGAACTACAAACGTCACTCATCCGAGCCATACGAGTTGCCGTCAGAATTATTGTCCGAAATCTCCACATCATTGTCGTCAATATACTCCACAGACTCGTCAACAGTCGACGCAAACAACTCCTCATCTGAAATGTTGACACTTTCTATATCGTTCCTGTAAACATGCTCCAATAAATCAGCTCGAAGATTGTGATGCAACTCGTGGTTACGTACCCCCACTCTATTTACTAGGTATTGTGTTGTTTCAAAACCGAGTTGTTACATTGTGGCAAATTTTCATTTTCATCATATCGGCATATCGTACATTAAACCTTTTATTTTTCTATCGTCCTAGGCACGTGCCAGATTGTTTACTATTTGCCAACGTCTTATGAGGACACCAAACACTCATTCTATATCCTTCCTAGCCATAGTTGTCAATAGCGAATAGCGTAGCGATGTGCCACTATGGCGCTATTTGATGTTTAGCGACAAATAGTGACAGCTGGCTTTTTTTTTCTTTTTTTTAATGGATAAATGCAATAAAAAATTAGGGTTGAACGTTATTAGCAATTATAATGTCTTGTTTCCTTATTTATTGATTATATTATATATATTATAATGTCTTATTTGCTTATTTATTGATTATAATTCCTAAAATCGTTGAAGATTTAAAGGTAATGCATATATTTTATTATTTAATAGTCTATCGCTAAATAGAAAATAGTTGGCGCTATTTCATCGTTATCGCTACGTAGCATATAGATAGTTTGTCGCTATTTACTACTATTCGCTATCGACAACTATGTTCCTAACTCCTTGTACCAGATTAAACCTCAACTGTTTTTCGTCATTCAGATAATACCATGTTTTGACAAATACATAATACTCTGGATAAATCATTTACATCATCGGTAAGATAATATCCTCGTTTGTATGATATGCCGTCCATTACGAAAGCCACGTTATAAGCAACTCCTCGAGAAAAAGAAAAAGTTTCGATCGACAGTCGGAGTTGTTAACTTTTATTTTAAACAAAAAGCTTATAATCCAAAAGCTACTTTTGGGATGTTTTAGACTTAGATTTTTATATTATTTTATACTTTTAATAGCTAACAACTACTTTTTGCCAAACACATTTACACAAATAAAAGTCATAGTTATCAGCTTTCAACTATCAGCTACAAGTTAAAAACTTCCGACTCGTTTTTCCAAAGATTCTGTTCTTTATTTAAGATAGGAAGTTTGTTATTTATATTTATCTTTTTCTGTTGTATACAGCAGTATATATGCGTCAAATTCACATCTCGCCAATTAAATTATTTTTTTCCCACAAACCTTAATATGGTATCGGCGTAATACTCAGTTCTCTCTTATTTTTCTCACTATTCCTCCTCCCCCACCCCTCCCCCACCCCTCACTAGTATTCTTCACATGCTTACTATCAATCATTCCTCCATCAATTACTTCTCAGGGCACAACCAAGTTCTTCCCCTCCATGCTTATGAAAAGCTTAATTACCGAATATATTGATGGTTCTATTGTAACACCCCCATTTTCATACAAACATTTATAACTATGGTTCAAATACTTCATGGCCTAAGGTCATGATTTTAAAAAATTTAATCCAACAAAATAAGGTTTGAAACATTCTTAAGGTGTTACCGAATTCATACCACAAACCAAAATAGGAAGAACAAATCAACTTATAATGAGATCATAGTAGACTTCTACTTCGTGACGGGAGGTACTCTCCTATTAGAGTTTTGTTGTCCCGTTACAGGGATGTGTCCAGACCTTATTTGACTCATATGCATTTCACATTCCATATATGCATGTTTCACTACTTTTCTTTTATGCAAGTCAATCACACAATGTCATGAGATACATATGCATTATTATATTATTTTAAATAATTGAAAATATTTGTAATTTGCATAAAGCAATAATATGAAAGCCTTAAATCATTGGACTTCAAATCATATAACATATTTTCAACTACTCAAAACATATCATTCTTTACTTCTTAAAGAGAGTAAACATCTAACACATTTAAATTACCTATGGAGGCTTATAAAACATAAACAATTAGTTTTAAAGAAAATTGTCACGTATCCCATGTATGGGGAAAATCCACATGTAAACATCTAACTCATTTAAATTACATATTGGGCCTTTCGTTGAACTTCAAGGCCTTCAACACCTAAGGAGTCCAATAACATTCATTCACATAAAAATCTTTCTAGAACTAGCATCATATGAATACTTCTTAGTCCTAGCCTTAACAACTTATACAAAATTTTAACATAATTCCAAATGTCTAAAAACTTGTCCCATATCTAGAATTCTTATCTAACATGATATTTGAAAGGGAGATGCCTTGTTCTTGTGTCAAATATCTAATCATGTTATCATAACAACTCATTATCATTTGTGAAGAACTTGTTAGCCAACCTTAATTATGTTAGCATAACCTTAGTGTTAATTTCACTAGTTCAAGACCAATTATCCATACATATCATGATTCACATTCTAACAACTTGGCATCATCTTTATTAATCTAATAACATCACATGTTTATCATAATATGTTTCAAACACTTGAATCATTTCCAGTTCATGATATAAAACGCTAATCTTCATT